>BQKN01000425.1:252064-306008 GCA_022839385.1 Asparagus kiusianus | reverse complement strand
ACCCTAACTTAACTACATGTTAATTCATTTGAACAACACTAGTTATCATTATTGAGTTTTAAACACTTATAAACCCTAACCCATTTAAGTTTCATTCGTGCTATAAGTATGTGTGATTATTTAAGTTTGTGATGTGAAAATATGTGAAATAATTTTTTGTAAAAAATAGAGTGATATATAACACATTATAAATTTTTATAATGTGTTATAATCCAATTTAGGTGAATAAAAAAATAACGTTATCCCTAGACTTCCGTCCAATAATTACATCCAATTATTTGGACTTATAATATATGATATACGACTCAGATTGGGGTAGGAGACGAAGTTTTCTTCCAAAAATGAGCGTTTATTTTATATTATAGGAATAAAAAATTGGTACTGAAATTCGTAATTATTGGATCTGTCCTTCTCGGACGGGTTAGGAATATAGTAGTGCATACATCCAACTTTGTATACTTTGTATATTTTCATTCTTGGAAGTTTTGGCAGCACGTATTCGTTATTCTCCGTGTACAATAAGCGTATGTTGTTCTGCGTTTCAGGCTATTGCTGATACGCATAATAACATCCGCACAGTGTACAGGGAGAACAGCGGGTAGGTGCTGCCGAAATTTTCAAGAAATGAAAATATACAAAGTATATGAAGTTGGATGTAAGCACTACTATATTCTTAATGGATAGAAGCCTTCCTATGACAGCCGATCAATTAGTGTAATTAGTTTCTACGTACGTTTCAAATATATTTTATGTAAAACTAAATTTATATTGTTAAATGATATATGAACGTATGTTAGATTTGTGTTGTATGTATAAGAGTCATGAATGTTACTAGTAGTTGTGTGATTTGTCGTAGTTAATATAATTATAGTGAACCAATTGGTTCATCTGATGATGTTTGGCAAGAATTCTCTTACGCACAGAATGTGGCGTTGGATGTAGGTATGTAATATATATGTTACACTGCATTAAACTTTTTTAGCTAATCATAATAAGAACAATGCATTTCATAATAACTTATCTCATGAGCATGTATATTTTTTTTCTTAACTATGTTAATAATTGAATTTACAGATGAGGAGGGTGAGGAGACTCTTTAGCCCTGAGGGTGATCGATCACGTAGTATCACCCCTGGTACTGGTGCTGATGATACACTATCACCTCCCGATACAGGTATAAAAATTAATTAATACTTTAATATATTTTATCAATTATTAATTATCTAGCTAATAGTGATCATTTGTTGCAGATGCGGGTTACTCATCACCTGGCCCCTCTGATGCAGTACCAGAACCATCCCCTGATGCAGGTATTCAATATTATAATGCTCAATTATAATGGTTAATTATAAACTATATTAATGATTCTCCTTTCTTATGTAGGGGATACTTGGACACCTACATATCCTTCCTATACATTCCACACGGACTTGCGGCCAAAGACACAGGACTATCTTGGTTTACCTTTACCTCCAGCCTCTCATAAGTCTATGGCTGACGCAAGGAAGTACCATACACGTGCTGCGAGAAAACTAGAAGAACTGCGTGAACTGATTGAGGCACGAAAACGGGTTGCACTCGCAGCAAAGGAAAGAGAGATAGCGAATGGTAAATTGTATAAATATTTTTATTTTTCACATTTATATATTATATGATATATTATTATGTTATTATTGTAGGCGCTAAGGCGGATCGCATCGAGAACAGACGTGGCGGGGGTAAGCCTGATTCCAAACAACCGCCAAGAGGAATGAGGGTAATAATTCGGTGGAATAGTTCTAATTTGCCCGTTGGTCCATGGTCGACCCGCTTGAATGCATATATTGCTATTACTTTTTATTTATTAATAATTAGTATTTGATATTAAATTATCCTTCCTAAATGTGTATGTAAATATACAGGACTGCTTCTGCCTTGAGGATTTTGAGGGGGCTTGGAATTATGTGTTCAATGTCAAGGTTGAAACAGTTCTCAAACAATGGAGGCATGAGATCAAACATGAAACATATGACAGGTATGAGGAGGACTGGCAGAGGTTTTTAAACCTCGACCCCCGAGTTGACGAGGTTCATTTCACAGCTCTCCTCATGTATTGGGGCAGCGATGCCTCCAAGGTTAGTTTCATAAAAATTACTTTATACTTTTAAGATATTAATTTATTGCATATTTGCTAATTTTTTTTTAAAAAGAATAAATCCACGAAGGGAGCAGAAAATAGAAGAAAGAAGCTGCATGACCACCACTTGAGCTCACACTCCTATGCCAATCTGGAGGATGTTTATTGTCAGGATACGGTAGATTTCCATCTAAAGTTTTGATGAATTTAATGATTAGTATGATTATGAGTGTGATAATATATATAATATGACAGGGAAAATCATTAATGCCAATACACTTGAGGGCGAAAGCGGCGTATGGCATTTTCCGTGATAGATATAGGGGTGATGAGAAGAATCGAGATAAGATCAAGGCAAATCTCGATTTGGTGGTGAGAGTTATACATATCTTGAGTAGTATTATTAACTCTATTTTGTTAATATTATGAGGAAATGAGAACACAAATAACATTGTCTTTACCATGAAATAATTATATATTTGTGCTTTAGGAGGGATTCGAGGCTGCATCCAAGAGGGCTGCAACTGTGTATATGTCGCAGCAGGAGGAACAATCTGAGCCGGACCCTCACATGCTTTCTGCAGAGGACAACATTACTCTCACACAGAATTTGATGGGTCATAATAGGTATGGATGTAGAAAATTTGAGATTATTTGAATACTACGTTCCTATTTATATTTTTTTATCATTATTGAATTCGAGATTAAAATTTAATATTTATTTCTCCCTAAACATAGGAGAGGGAGATATCCTCTGCATGGTGTTAGAGCTTCACCCGGCGTAAGCATGAGGTCATCCACAGCATCCTCCTCCACACCATTTACATCCATGGGAGCAGCCCCGCCTCGGTTCCAGGCTATGCCATTTGTCGCACGTATCTCTGCATATTTGCTTGACAAGATTGACCAGGAGCTACATATCCAGGTGACTAATGAGATGACAAAAGTTACGCTGACGGCGAACTCGATGGATGATCTCCTGGGGTATGTCATGCAATATTTAAGCGGTGCGATTCCTCATAGCGCGTTTGGTGGTGTTATACGGATTATAAGCTGGCTTGGTGATAATTCCGGTGCTGGTCAGAGCAGCACTCAGGTAATGAGATTTTTTTCTTAAAATAATAAATTCATTTATATTTAATATGTATTAAACACCCTTTAATGATTATTCAATTGACCATTCAGAGTGGAGATATTGGAGGGAGCAGCACACGTTCTCGTCACCGGGATAGAGATACTGCCGACGACGACGACCGATGAGGTTCATGAGGTTTTTTGTATATTTTTAATGCAATGAACAGCTTTATCTGTTATAACAATACTTATATGCGTGTTGGATGTATATATTAGACGGTCTTGGTTGATGCATATTTTGAAGTAGATAGTTGGATTTGTTTATTATGCTGGAATTGATTATATTATTGGCTGGATCTGTGCATTATGTTGGATTTGAATATTTTTGGGTTTGAATGGAATTGTCTAAAATCTTGATTATATTTGGATGGTTGGATGTATTCATATATACAGTATTTATTGTATGTAATGTATTGGTGTAATTGTACAGGGAAATACAAACTGTAATATATTTTTTTTGCTGGAAAAATAGCAACCTAGACGGAATTCCGTCTATACTGGACCAAACTAGACGGAAATTCCGTCTAGGTTGTAATAATCAAACTAGACGGACATCCGTCTAGGTTGTTTTCCATCTAGGTTGACAATATAGACGGAAGTCCGTCTAGTTTGATCCAAACTAGACGAAAACAGAATAAACCAATCTATCTAGACGGATTTCCGTCTAGAAAAACCAACCTAGACGGATTATAGACCAACCTAGACGGAAATTTCCGTCTAGTTTGGTCGTTTTTCTACTAGTGAACCTACGGGATTGAGGCAAACAAAGCAGTTAATGGGTAACAATACTGATTAGAATCTTGCAATAATTCCCTATGACAAAGAGACATGGACAAGAACCGTAACCTCTCTGTGTCGTTCGCTGTGTGGTTCGTGGTCCATAATTGGGTTCACTGCACTCGGGAGACGGCGATGATGGCATGGTTTCCTCGCATTGGCAGGGTGCGATATGTACCCTTGCATAACAAATAATATAAGATTTCCAAATGGAGAAGTTCCGGGTTAAAAAGACATGTACAAGATTTCAGACATGGCGATTGTCCAAAATCAAGACATGAGGGCAGGACAACATATGCATAATCCTTCTGAAGATGTGCATGTTTCATTTATATAACTATAATATCAGGTTGTTATTCATATAAAAAAACCCCCTAAAATAATTGGTTTTTGTCAGAAGTGCAACATATATACTTCATATCTGTGCTAACAGAATGATAGGGAGTGGATACTGATACTACATTATTTGATTTTGTTTTCTTTTTGTAGCATGGATGTTGTCGTGTAGATAACCAGTGTTAGCTAGAGAGCCAATGATGGTAATGCGAAGTGTCTCAGAGCTCATCCACTAAGATGAGCAAGTAGCATCCACTATGTAAATTGTATAAATGCTGGATGAGTTTTTTGTTTTCCTTCCGCATTTTCCTCCACCTTTCAATTTATTTTCTTTTTTTAACATCTGAATTTGTTTTGGACTCAAGGGTATTTTAGGGGCTTCAGGCCAAATTTCATCCATTACTATTCATATCTCTTTTGCCCTCTGGATCATTCCTTTATGTTTCTTACATCTCAGGACATTTTGGGAAGTTCCCTCTTCAGATAAAGCCAGCAAAAAAGAATACATCTCCCTCATCCACTCTCGTACCCTTCCATACTCTCCCTCACCGACAACCACACCTCCTCCTCAACTGGAACTACTCCTATTCCATCACCGCCTCCTATTCAATCACTGCCTATATAAAAAAAATGTGTAGAAGAAAGAACTCTCTCTCTCTCTCTCTCTCTCTCACATTTCTCAGGCCGACTCTCAAGTTCTCAGGTATCCTCTATCTCTCCTCTCCCCCTTCTCCTCTCTCGTCAAAATCCTAGATCTGATCTAGGGTTTAGGTCTCTCCCTTTCTCCTCTCTCCCCCCTTCCATCAAAACCCTAGATCAGATCTACGGTTTTGACGAGAGAGGAGAATGAGAGAAAGGAGATACATGATAGATCACGACCTAAACCCTAGATCAGAGCTAACACTCGATTTGATGGATTCTTAGCTAATTCATTTCTTTATGATTTTGACGATTTCATTTCTTAGCTAATTACATAGGACTTCTCTCGCTCTTGGAATCGCTCAGGAGCTCGGAAGCAAGGTAAAAGTTCATTTCTATATGATTTTCCGAGACCAATTTTTTTTTTTGCCTAAACTATGGATATAGTTTTTAATCCATGAGTTCATTGTCATTCAATGTTATTTTTTACAATACCAATAGGAACCATGCCTAGAGAAATAAGTGATGTCTGCTTGCTTCGATGGGGCATCTTTTGTAAGCTTCTATCTTTATTTATTTGGTTTGCATGCTAAGTGGTGTCGAGTCATCTAGGTTGCTTATCAAACTCCATTCTATGATTGCAAGGCCACCTTTGGAAAAAGTTTGTATTCATTTTAATAGATAGTGTTATCCACATTCTATTTAGTGTTAAGTTAGTTAATTTTTCTAGACTTCTTAGATGATTATAATATACACTCATGTATGCTACTTTCTATTTTATTTCTATGTAGTTGTATAAATGAAAATCATTAGCATCTACATATGCTTTTCTTATGTATATATTGTGAAAATATAATGCCTAATTTTCTTATGTTTATATTGTGAAAATTGATGACTAGGAGGCCATGCTCAAAGCACGACAGGAGGCCATCGATGAACTCCGGGTCCTGATAACTCAATTTGTCGCAGATAGGGCCAAATCTCAGTAGACAGATTCGCCACCTCGACAAGAATCTTCCAGGAGAAGAAGATCGTCTTCATCCCGACCTCATACAAACAAAGGGAAGGGAAAAATGGTTGATGGTGCTGCTTTTGACCAAGAAGTCCACAACCTCAAATATTTCTCTGAAGATGGAAGAGAGACTGAGAACAAGCAGAATCTCCAGTCTGGGAAAATAGAAAAACTAAAAGCCCGCCTCAATACCATAGCCCACAGAAGCGAGCTCCAAGATGAGGAAGTTGTTAGAATCTATCCTGCAGAATGGGATGCAGCTCCTTATCCTCCAAAGTTTGAAGTCCCGACGCTATAAACTTTTAACGGCACAGGATCACCGAAAATCAATATATCTATCATTTCAAGTCACAGACTGGGAATGTGATATCGAACAACGCTATACTGACTCGTTTTGTCACCCTCAATGTGGTTGCCTTTGAATGGTTCATAAAACTATCTACCGGATGTACCCAGAAGTGGGCGAATTTAGAGGGACTCTTCTTGACAAGATTCTTTGAAGATGATGCAGAAGTCTCTGTCAGTACCCTTCTTTCCACTAAGCAGAAGGAGGGAGAGCCTATCAAAGCCTTTGTTGAAAGATTTCGAAGCATGGTTCTTCGATGTCCGTCAGGTATGACACAATCTACCCTAGTGAAAATCTGTAGATACAACTTGCAGACCAACCTTCTAGCCCGAATGGGAGTGACAGAATGTCGTTTCTGGAGACAGCTAATCTCTCAAGGTGAACAGGCTCAAAAAATTCTTACCAGGGTCAAAGCTGAAGAACAAAATCAACAGTACCAACATGGGCAATGGGACCAAGCCCAATCTTCTCAGTCAGAAGGGGAAGATACTATAACCACTGAAGTTATTCCTCTTTAATAGGATGACGGATCCACAAAACTATCAAGTTAACAATACGCCTCTGATAATCCATTCCCTCTAAATTCTCTTACCTATCCTCTTCAATAGGATGACGGGTCCATCAAAACTATCACGTTAATGATTACCTCTGATAGTTTATTTTCTCTAAATTCTCCCACAAATCCTCTACAATAGGATGGCGGGTCCACCAAAACTATCACGTTAATGATTACATCTGATAGTCTATTTTCTCTAAATTCGCCCACCATTCCTCTTCAATAGGATGGCGGATCCACAAAAAACTATCACGTTAATAGTTATCTCTGATAGTCAAACTCATCAGATAGTGGCCTACCAGGTGATGTACCTCTATTCTGACTTGATGGATAGTGGCCCACAAGGTAATGTACCATGTCTATCTCTTTTTCTTCCACTGCTAAGTCTTAATCAAGATTGGGGGTTGGTTACTTAGAATCCATTGGATTAAGAGTAATAAATCTTCTAAGTTGTCATGTTCAACAAAACACCTGTCAACTGTAAAATTCCTCCCCTGCTAAGTATCGGTGAGGTGCTTAGCTACAAATCAACGTAAAACTCAACCTCTCTCACTGGAGGTAAACCTGGTATGTCCTGTAAGACATCATGGTACTCTGAGACCACTCATGTCTCACTCAAATCTGCACCCCGATCCCGTCTCATCACCTCCTTGACGTATGCTAGAAATGACTCCGTATTTTAGTTACTCTATGAGGTTGCTACAAACTATACAAATCTATCGAATGTTTTACAAGCCG
Organism: Asparagus kiusianus; assembly: GCA_022839385.1. Taxonomy (NCBI): domain Eukaryota; kingdom Viridiplantae; phylum Streptophyta; class Magnoliopsida; order Asparagales; family Asparagaceae; genus Asparagus; species Asparagus kiusianus. The sequence continues at coordinate 298,354 of BQKN01000425.1, read as the reverse complement.
TACCAAACAACCGATGCATTTCTGACCCTTGAAAATGAAACCGGTGTATTTTAACGTATATGCGCTCCCGAATTGTTAACGTATATGTACAGAAGAAGTATGAGAATGTTCAACACATGAGCCTAACTGTGACACCCCTGGTTTCACACAAGGCTGCAGTCCAAGGTGAACTCAGAGATATCAAACCTGCCATGCACCCACACTTGTGCATTAACATGTTTCACAAATCACAGTAGTATCCTCTAGTAGAATCAAAGAAAAGTACAGGTACAAAACAGGCAAAATAAGGAACTGAACACAATAGACATGATAAAGAAGGAGATATCTCATAAATAAAAATTATGTCTCAACAGAAATACATCTACTGTCTGAAATAAATAAATGTCTCCTCGTGAATCAAATGAAAATCGTACTAAGGCACACTGCCTTTATAATATGAAATGAAATACTAATGTCTGAAAAAATATAAAATCTACTGTGGAGCCTCTACTAATACTCATGTGATGGCGACTATACAAGAACTCTATCATCCTGCGGCTCTCTGTACCTCTGTACCGCCTGAAATAAAAGAAGAACAAAAAGAACCATAAAAAGAGCGTCAGCATGCTACAGCAAGATCACATCCATCCGTCCCCAGGATAAGGGCTGTTAGATGGAGTGGAGGCTCTATCTATTAAGCATAGTCTACCTAGATCATTTTCCATGTATCTAAATGGAATTAACAATTAAAAACCTACAACAGGAGACGTAGTACGTGACCATATGTCTCAAATTGTAAATCGCTAATCATTGATCCCAACTAAGAAATAAAAAAAGCAGTAAAGGAAATAAAGACATCCGTACATTGTATTTATATTATCTTCCATTATCACTGGAAAGATAAAATAAATACCAATATATAATCTCGTATACTTCAAGAATAAGTATCTCGGTCTTATAGTTCAATAATGAATCGTATTCATAACTGGCATCCGCCCAATTCTTAGGCTATTGAACAACGATCTAAGTGTAACAGACTACTCTATAGGTATTCCTAAATAGTATACACGGTTCATTAGTCTCATCGCGATCTCAACACCTAGCCTGAGTGCGGGACGACCTACTATATAGGTATCCAAATAGACGGCTCACAAGCCTCATCGCACCCTCGTGCGGACGGACTGCTATACAAAGCATCCAAACCCGACTCAATGTCCTGTACATATGGAATATCGACGTACGACCTCATGTAGCACTGAGCTGAGTTTATCAACGATTCCATTTCATGTATAAACTGTGTATGTCTGGTATGTCGACGCACTATCCCATATAGTACCGAGTTGTGCTCATCAATGACATCCAACGTGTATATGAACAATCTCTAACTCAAATATAGATAACCTAACACTTGTCATAATCCCCTTTGGGATACTCAGGTGTACGCAATGTCTTTGTACTTGTGTATTCGTGAATTTACATGTAAAGAAGTATAGCTCGAACCCCGCGAAAATATCTCAAACAAATACAAAACATAACTTAGAATTCCAGCCTTAGTAGTCGACTACTTTGTTTATTAGTCGACTACTATGAGTTCATCCAGAACCTGGAAAAATTCGACTTAGTGTGAGTAGTCGACTATTATACACATTAGTCAACTACTCTGCTATGTGAGAGCGTCTGTGTAATGAATTTTGAGACAGAGTAGCTGACTACTCATCTTAGTAGTCGACTACTCTGCATGCAACTGCAATTTGATATGCGCAAACAGGAAATTAGCTAAACAACATGCACTTATGTAATCTTAAATAGGATTTACATGATTTGCCTACATTAAACAGAGATTATCTTGATCATAAACATAGAGCTATCTTAGTTAAATTAAAGTTAACACATTTATTAATAAATCTCTTCAATTAATTACATATAAGCCACAAGATTATGAAAACATGATGAAAACTACCCATGACAGAGTTATATTTCATTTTAAATTTGATTACAAAGGCTAGATATCGCAACCCTAGGTTTTAGCATGATAATATACAAGAAAAAATTCAATTAATTATCAAGTTAGGGTTTTGTATGTAAGTTAAACTTTGATTAACATATTAAAATGAAATTAATATTTACTCTAATGATCATGATCATATTTCTAACATAAACAACGAGGAAAAATATTAAATCTAACATGGATCTCAGATCTATCAAAAAAATCTATCTTTTAATCATCTAAAATTAAGAAAAGACATGAAAGCTTTGTTTTAATCACTTTAAATCATCTAATAAATTAGGGTACATGAGAGGATGAAGATGATCTTGCCTTAGGTTCTGCTGGAGCCCTCTACCATGTGTGTACAAGATCTCCCTTCAACCCAGATGCCAAAACTCTGCCTTCCTCTCGACAAACGCCTCAAAACTCTCTCAAAACTCACAAACTAGGGTTTAGGGTTTGAGGAGGAAGGTGGTTGTGGTTCTCACGAATTTTTATCTCTGAAATTAGGGTTTAAACATGTATTTATAGAGATATAACAACCTGGGTTCGGATATAAACCAAATCAAACCCAAAATCTGAAAGAAAAACTAAAAACAGCCCCGATAGTCGACTACTACTTAGAATAGTCGACTACTAAGCTGATTAGTCGACTACTATAAGTAGTAGTCGACTACTAAGCTGATTAGTCGACTACTATAAGTAGTAGTCGACTACTAACAGCCCAGAAATAGGTTTGTGCATGTTTTCGTACATGTTTTGGCTATAACTTTCACATCTGACCTCGGAATGAGGTAATTTAAGATGCGTTGAAAATCTGTTGAAGAGACCTACAACTTTTGCCTAGTTTTTCCATATTCGAACTGTATCTGTGTGTAAAACATAAATACTCTTAACTAGTCGAATTTTTCAGATTCGGGCTCATGCATGATTTTATTCCTATATTCACATATATATTGGATTGATCTCAAATCAACCCCTAGCATACTCAAGCATCAACATATATTATTTATCACCATATAACATATTTATCATTATTTATTATATAATATTTAAATTCATGGGGTTTTACATTCTTCCCCCCTTAAAAGATTTTTATCCCCGAAATTCCACATCATATCTTAGGTATTAATAATATGAGAAAAGTACCAAGAGGGGATAATCCATGCAAGAAAACCCTCCTGTACACATCTGTACTATTAATCCTCATATATGAAACATAGCAATATCTACACTTAATCATCTAGAATGCGAATACTTCCACTTAACTCCTAACTAAGCGGAATTAGTACGTCGGACAAAAAATCCAAACAAGGAACCCCTCATATATATACCATGTGTTTTGAATAATTAGGCGCTAAGTGCTAATACCACCATTCTAGCGTTAAGTATAGATATGAGCATATAGATTATCATAGACACAAGCAGACCATAGTCAAACGATTTACTTGCTCAAATAGATGTGATTCATCGCGAGGCATATCCTCATCGCAACCCTAATAAATCTTCTCAGCTCTTTTCCGATTCTATTGAACTTTGACTAAGGGTATCATTTTATTTCTAAGCTTTTTGCCCTCCTTGCCAAGAATACATCTAAGAACCTCAATCGTAGTCAAATCATCATAAAGTTCAATCTCTGGTGCATCAAACACTCGCTGCTACTCCTTGTCACGTAGATGTTTCTTAAGCATCGAAACATGGATGTCATAGTGTATACTCGACATTGATGTTGGAAGATCTAGCCGATATAAAATGGCTCCAATGAGCTCCACTATCCTGAACGGTCCAATATACCTTAGGGCTAGCTTTCCCTGTCTACCTAATCATTGAACTCCTTCATTGGTGATACTTTTAACAAAATATAATCCCCAACCTAGAACTCTAATGGTTATCGTCTTTGATCTGCATAACTTTTCTGATGGCTCTGCGCTGCAAAAATGCGCTCCCGAATTATTACCATGCACTTGATAGGCTGTACGTCAGAGACAAAAGATAACATATATGTTTCAGTTGACGAGTCAAGCATACGGAGTGTCGCAGGTTGATGGAGATGTTTCTTAGCATCCGTCTTAGTTATTTTATTAGTAGCTATTTACAGAGCTTCACAATAATTGTTTATTTTGAGACTCTAGAGATTGTATTTTTATTTTGTAGAGTCTGAGTGCCTTAGAGAGATTTCTTTTGACTATTGATTATAAGATTTGTTACATTTATTAGACAAATACTAATAAAACATGTTTCATCTCTGCTAATCCCTCTCCCCTGTTTTAAATTGTTACGTGAATATTTCAACTGTTTTTGACAATTTGACTTGCCTTCGTCTATTTACAGCCCATATTCATTTTCTCTGCTATATAAATCATATATTCACTAGTTTTTAGTATTCTAAAAACCCTAGCAGCTACCAAACTCCCCTGCAAACCCTATTTTGATTTTTGATAAAGATTAAAGGCTTTTGAAGCGGGATTCGGGTTATTTTGAGTTTGTGATTTGGAGATCTGCTTTGGAACTTCATCTTCCATGTATTATCATCAAGTCTCAGACAAGTTTTATCTCTACTAATTCCTCTCCCCTGTTTCTAGGAATATGCACACTGCTCCGTCAACACATCCTTTCAAGTCTTTGTACATTTCTGATGTGTCTAGATGTACTGTATACTTAGTACGATATGCCTCATCTGATAAATCCTTCTTAAGTTATGGATAACCCGACATCACTGGCCAACCTTCCATTTAGAAATCCCCATCTGTTTCAATAGTTCATTTTGCTTAAATCTTTATAGAAGTTCCCTTCTTTCGAATTTTTAATCTAAGAATCTCTTAACTGGGCACTGATCTTTTAACGCTCGAGATATATGATATATACATGAGGGTTTTTTTGTTTGGATTTTTCGCCCGGCGTACTAGTTTTGTCTAATTAGGGGTTTAGTGGGAGTTCACGCATTCAAGATTGTTAAGTTTAAATGTTTGCTTATGTTTGATATCTGGGGATTAATGACACGAGATATGTACGGGACGGTTTCCTTGTCTTGATTATCCCCTCTTAGTGCTTTTCTCATATTATTAATCTTTAAGATATAATCACAGAATTTCGAGGACGAAATTCTTTAAGGGAGGTGAATATAAAACCCCAAAAAATTTGAGTTAATGATTAATAAATTGAAATAGTATGTGACTAATTATAATAAGTGGATATTTATTGAGATAAATATCATTAAATAGTATATGAGTACACTAACAAGTATTTTGAGTATAAACAAGTTAGTGAATGAGAAAGAAACAAGTTAAAACATGCACAATGGCCAAAAGACTAAAAATCTGAGAAAACTAAAAATTTCCAGCCCGGTCGACCGCGAAACCTGAACATTGATTTTCCTGTTTTGACTTGGTTTTGGGTATTTACGGCCCATATTCATTTTCTCTGCTATATATATATCATATATTCACGAGTTTTTAGTATTCTAAAAACCCTAGCAGTCACCAAACTCCCCTGCAAACCCTATTTTGATTTTTGAGAAAGATTAAAGGCTTTTAGAGCAGAATTTCGGGTTATTTTGAGTTTACGATTTGGGGATCTGCTTTGGAACTTCATCTTCTATATTTTAAATCAATTCTCATACGAGTTTCATCTCTGCTAATCCCTTTCCTCTGTTTTAAAGAATTTTAAATGAGTTTCCAATGATTTTTATAGAGCCAATTTGACTAATTTGTGTATAAAAATCAAATCTTTTGTATTATATGTATAAATACTAGATTTTTCATGTTTAAAAGATTAAGAATGAAATTACAGAAATGTTTGAAGATCTAAAATTAATTAATAACGTTGTTTAATTGAGTTTTGATGATTTGTTCTTCGTTTTGATGTCTCGTGCAAGTTTAAGAGTTTAATTATGATTTATTATGCAAATAATTATGTTTTACATGTTTAATATTTCCCAGAGATGTAGATCTACTATTTACAGTGTTCTACACAAGTTCCAAGACAAATAAGATCAGTTTGAATCACGAAAACACGCACGAACACAACACAGTCACAAAAACCTACACAGAACAAAACATGCTTCTGTTCGTGTGCCGATCGACCGCACATAAGCGGCGGTCGACCGTGCGCCAGGCAGAGGCCTCGACAGCCTCTGAAACATGATGTGGTCGACCACCTCTATATTGTGGTCGACCGCCAGTCTGATAATTGGTCAGTGCATGTTTTCTTCCCTGATATCTGATTTCAGGAAAATTTTCTCTATCTTGTTATGTTGCATAACGATCCTTATGAGTTGCTAAACACCTGAGGTGTTTGTGAACACCTGATATTGGCACGTACACCGAGATATATGTATGGACACTTAGTTTATGTTGTATTGACATGCATTATCGAGATATTTAACACACGTTGAGTTGATGAAAGTGAATTAACATATGATAAAGTATTACTCATCAGTTATGGGTGCTCAGTATGGTTGATATCCCATAATAAGACCTCGGTTGTACCACACTAGGAGTATTTGCTTGTTTTTCCCGTAATGAGACCTTGATGGTACCAAATACTTGAAGATGATCAGTGTATTTTTTCGGGTTAGGCTGATGTGCCTATTCACCGTTGTACGATCATCTGTAAGCATATCCAGAATAGGGAGATAAAACCTATTATCGTAGAATGATTGAGTAAGGAAATTGAACCCACATGTTATTGTGCGAACCTTACAAAAGTATCGTTATTTTATGTAGCCGGAATAGGGAGATAAAAACCTATTGCCGCGGAGCGATTGAGTAAGAACCTTACAAAAGGATCACTATTGCAAGTAGACATGCATACATATATACAGTGGTAGTATGATCACATGTAGTTTACCCATGAGTAGGGTATACATTAGATATATGACATACATGACATGGTATATTGTAATGTTTGAGTTGGATAATATTTCCTTATGATGTTGCCAGCTACCTGAGTGTAGTCTGAGATTTTGACAAATTGTTTCATTATGAATAAGGGTAGAATCTGTAATATTTCTGTTTGTGATGATTATTCATATATATGTATGAAGTTAGTAGTTAGCGATTAATAGCTCGAGATATGTGGTATATACATGAGGGTTTCCTTGTTTGGATTATTTCGCTCGACGTACCAATCTCGAGTTATGGATTTCTAATTACTAATTTCACTTGCATTTTTATTCTTAGTTGGGATTGATATTTAGCGATTCATAATTTAGGATACGAGGTATATACATGAGGGTTTCCTTGTTTGGATTATTTTGCTCGACGTACCCATTCTCGTGTTATGAATCTCTAAATACCAATCTTCATTTAGCATAGTATTAATGACTTTATACTTATATGTACTAACCATTATTTTCTTATATACTACTACCACTTCCCTTTGGGGACGATAGAGGTGATCTCGTTAGCGCTTGACGCTCATTATTTTCCCTCTTTTCAGGCGACGAGTCAAGGGTACGGAGTATCGCAGGTTGATGGAGACACATCATAGCATCCATCTTAGTTATTTTATTAGTAGTTATTTACAGATATCCATAGTAATTATTTATTTTCAGACTCTAGAGATTGAATTTTTATTTTGTAGAGGCTGAGTGCCTTAGAGAGATTTCTTTTGACTCTTCATGCGATGTTGATCAGCTGAATTAATTTGAACCCTGCTGGGGAGACGCAGATGTCATGTTAACTCTTTGTCAAGAGAATGTTCAATAACTCTAACGGTTATTGAAAGAAAATTATTCTTTCTCTTTCAATAAACTTGCTCTGATACCAACTGTGACGCCCCAGAGTTCACACAAGGCTAAACTCCAAGGTGAAACCCGGATTGTCAAACCTGCCAAGCACCAACACATGCTACGACATGTTTCACAATCACAGTTACTATCTTTCTAGTAGAATCAACAAAAACAGGTGAAGGTACAAAACAGGTAAATAATGGAAATAGTATAAGAATAGAATATGCACAGAAGAAGTATGAGAATGTTCAACACATGAGCCCAACTGAAATATTATAAGAATATCTCTGAACTGTAATAAATGTACCAAATCTCATAATCATGAGTCAAAAGAAATCTCTCTAAGGCACTCATCCTCTATAAAATAAAAATATAATCTCTAGAGTATGAAAATAAATAATTATTGTGAAGCTCTGTAAATAACTACTAATAAAATAACTAAGACAGATGCTAAGATGCATCTCCATCAACCTACGACACTGCGTACGCTTGACTCATCGCCTGAAAAGAGGGGAAATAACGAGCGTCAAGCGCTAGCGAAATCATCTCTACCGCCCCCAAGGGGAATGTGTAGTAGTATATAAGAAAATAATGGTTAGTACATATAAGTATAAAGCCATCAATACTGCGATAAACGGAGATTGGTATTTAAAGATTCATAACACAAGAATGGGTACGTCGAACGAAATAATCCAAACAAGGAAACACTCATGTATATACCTCGTATCCCAAATTATGGATCGCTAAATATCAATCCCAACTAAGAATAAAAATGCAAGTGAAATTAGTAATTAGAAATCCACAACTCGAGATTGGTACTGTTTTCGCCGAAAGTCGTTTTCATTACGGATTCTATTTAAACTTCGATCGTTTACAGGAGATTACAATGAAAAATAAACAAAAATTACAACTTTCGAGAAAATAACACAATAGTCGTTTATCAACTACTGCTTTTGTGGGACTTTGTCTGTGCCGGGAGTGCTTTGGCTCGTGGACCACCGAATCACAGATCGTGAAGAGGGGTTACTGATTCTTCCTTCGTTTATCGAAGTAAGAATTTAAAATGAAGATCTTATCAAAGTAAGATAGTCGTTCTTCTTGAGATCAAGTCAAAGCTCGAACTCAAGGAATTGCTTCAAGAACTTAAATCTCTGCTCTCTCTGCTCTGAATTGCTCTAACAAATGCTCGATCCTCGTCAGAAGTGACCCTAGAGGGGTATTTATAGCCTCTGGGACACGTAACTGAAAAAACACAACAAAACAGCAAGTTAAGGCCGCGAGACAGTGTTTACTGTCTCGGCGGGCGAGACAGTGTTTGCTGTCTCAGCCCGCGAGATAGTAAATACTGTCTCAGAAAAGGAATATTCCTGACAGTTTTCGCTGTAACTGCCTTCCAACGTTTCAAATTCCGTTATTTTGACAGTTATTCATGTGATTTTCGTCCATGATGTCTCCCACGTTCTTTAGCAGTTAATGGACACGTGTATGGCGGTTTTCAAGGTGGTTTTGACCACTTCAACACTGTCTCGCAGGCGAGACAGTAAATACTGTCTCACTGGCGAGACAGTAAACTCTGTCTCGCTGTGAGATAGTAAACACTATCTCGCTGGCGAGACAGCAAATACTGTCTCGCTGGCGAGACAACAAAGTCTGTCTCGCTGGCGAGACAGTAAATTCTGTCTCGCTGGCGAGACAGTAAATTCTGTCTCGCTGGCGAGATAGTAAACACTGTCTCACTGGCGAGACAGTTCATATCTGTCTTGATTTTTCTCTTAAGACGGTATGAGGTGATTTTTGGATGATCTTCTTTATGTTTGGATATCTATTAGCATTTTTTGATGCCTACAGATACCCCCTCCAAAGTATTCCAAACGCATTCTTTTATAGAAGAGTCTGGGATACTTTGGATAAGATAGATTTTACTTACGATCCCTTCAATGCTTGGTTGAGTAGATCGTGTAGAAGGACTTGCAAATGGCTTCAACCCTTGATCTCTTCTTCTTTTAGTGTATTCAGTTCTTTGTAGAATAGCTAATGTTCTCCCGACATCGCGTTTATCGCTTGACCGTTGTCGAGATCTTGAATCGAAGCTGGTATTTGTTCTTGTGGGTTTAGCTTTTGTTACTGAATTGATACATCCATTGAGAGCTCAATAGGTTATCCTTAAGAATATTCAGATTAATATTCTCCAGAAACTTCCTGTTGATGGTAGGGGAAACAGTTTAGACTCGTGTACCTTTTGGAGTATTCATGCGTACCACATTTGGTTTTTTTTTAATAAGAGGAATTCCGCTGTCTCATGCTACGAAATTGTATTTACTGTCTCGCGGTGTGAGACAGTGTTTGCTGTCTCGTGGTGCGAGACAGAGTTTTTTGTCTCGCATTGCGAGACAGTATTTTCTGTCCCGCAGTTTGTTTTCGCCGAAAGTCGTTTTCATTGCGGATTCCATTTAAACTTCGATCGTTTACAGGAGATTACAATGAAAAATAAACAAAAATTACAACTTTCGAGAAAATAACACAATAGTCGTTTATCAACTACTGCTTTTGTGGGACTTTGCCTGTGCCGGGAGTGCTTTGGCTCGTGGACCACCGAATCACAGATCGTGAAGAGGGGTTACTGATTCTTCCTTCGTTTATCGAAGTGAGAATTTGAAACGAAGATCTTATCAAAGTAAGATAGTCGTTCTTCTTGAGATCAAGTCAAAGCTCGAACTCAAGGAATTGCTTCAAGAACTTAAATCTCTGCTCTCTCTGCTCTGAATTGCTCTAACAAATGCTCGATCCTCGTCAGAAGTGACCCTAGAGGTACGTCGAGTGAAATAATCCAAACAAGGAAACCCTCATGTATATACCACATATCTCGAGCTATTAATCGCTAACTACTAACTTCATACCTATATATGAACAACCATCACAAACAAAAATATTACAGCTTCTACCCTCATTCATAATGAAATAATTTGTCAAAATCTCAGACTACCCTCAGGTAGCTGACAACATCATAAGGAAATATTATCCAACTCAAATATTATAATATACCATGTCATGTATGTCATATATCTAATGTATACCCTACTCATGGGTAAACTACATGGGATCATACTACCACTGTATATCTGTATGCATCTCTACTTGCAATAGCGATATTTTTGTAAGGTTCTTACTCAATCGCTCTGCGATAATAAATTTTTATCTCCCTATTCCGGCTACATGAAATAACGATACTCTTGTAAGGTTCACATAATAACATGTGGGTTCAATTTTCTTACTCAATTATGTTGGCCTTCTTGTTTTGATGATGTTTAACAAACAATTTACTACTAATGTTGTTTGTCTAGTATTTGTATTTTCTTATTTATTATAGACAAACAACGTTATTGGAGGTTGGATGGATTACGCTTCAACTATCATATCCAAAGGAGGTTGGCGGAATGTCGGGTTGAAGCCTTGCAATTCAAAGTTAAAGATCAAGTTCAAGCTTCATTCGCGAGATTACCAAGTCAAGCTTAATTGAAGATCAAGATTGCTTGGGTAATTTAGTTTAGGAGTTTATATTATGTGTATTAGTACTTTAAGCTCAATCATATACACACATACACGTTTTGGTTTTGTATATATATAGTTATATATATACATATATGTTTTGGTTTAATAGTTTTCAAGTTTTACTATGAAACAATTGAATATAATTAGAAAACATATTTTTGTTTCATACTTATATGCATATATATGATTTCATCAAAATCAATTTTAGTTAGTTCAATGAAATCATGTTTTGCATTATATGTGTATTTTGATAAAATACTACATTCATTGTTTATAGACTTCATAACAATAGTTTACATCTTTCTTCAAGTCTATAAAATCATTTTGTAAAGTTTCAAAAGTTGGTTTAGGTCAAAACATCAAACTCATGTGTTTATATTTTCATGTTTTGGACTATTTTGTAAAATGATGATATTTTTATTTGGGAAGTCCTTTGTAAAAACATCAAACTCATGTGTTTACATCGTTGTAGCATGTTTATTATCATGTCTATAATTATTTCCCAAAGTTTTACATTTTTTGAAATTTATTTGATATTTTTAAACAGTGTTTTAAAATCAGATTTTCATGTATCAGTATGCGGTCGACCGCACAAGTCGACCGCACCTATGTTCATTCGTCAGTGGGCAGCAGAGAGTTTGTCGGTCGACCGCCGTGGTTGACCGAGAGCTCAAAATTTCCATCGGTCGACCGCACCGGCCGACCGAAGAAGTCTATGCTTCTTTTCTCAGTTTCGAATCTGGATCGCGGTCGACCGTGAATTTTTTCGGTCGACCGCCGATATTACCGTTGGTTCCTAACGACTATTTTCTGAGCTGATTTTTCTGAGGCTTTTTGGACTTTTGCTTGGGGGTTTTGGCTGAGATTTTGAGTGGGTATAAATACCCTATTGCTGTTCTCTTTCAAGGTAGCTAAGAAGTTTTTAAACAAGGTTTTAAACAAGGGTTTAAGCTTGTTTAGTTTTGGTTTAAGTTTGTTTTGGGTTTGCTGTTACAAAGAGGAGTTTACATCAGCTATTGAAGAGTTCATCTTCAATATTTCATCATCCTCTCTTTGTATTTATAGAGAAGTTTTCTTAACTCTATTTCCTAGTATTTTTACTATTGAATTTCATATCAATCTTATTGCTAGTTCTTATTGAGTTAAGTTTTATTGAATCTCATTGTTACACACACCTACATGAGCTTATTGTATTTGCATACATAGTATATTAGGGTTGTGAGAGATTGTAACATTGAGTTGTGCTTTCATTGAGTTCTCATCTATTGTAGAGAACAAATTTATATTTGTTACATTATGAGTATTGTAAGGTTTTTGGTGAGCTAGAAAACCGAGTGTGTTGTGAAGTTTTCGGTGATCTAGAAAACCGAGTGTGAGGAGTGACGTTGATCGGTGAGCGTTGAAAACCAACACTGTGAGGTGTAAACATTATTTGGGTGAGCGTAGAAAACCCAGTTGTGATAGTGGATTTCTCCCCAGGAGTGGGGAGCGGAGACGTAGGACGGAAGGTTCAAACTCCGTGATCATATTGCTTGTTTGAGTTTGTCTTTGGCGTATTTATTTTTGCATTTATCTTATATCGCCAATTGTGCATTGCTCATTTATTTCATCCACTATCTTGTTTATATTGCTTACCCTTGTGTTAGTTTACATATCTTTATATATATCATATTGTATATCTCTTTGGTAGGATATATCATTTTGTGTTAGTTTATATATCCTTGTATATATATTTCATCATATAGGATATATCTCATTGTTCATATTGCTTATCCTAGCTCATATATCTTGTTGTATTTCATACTTGCTAGGATAACTTGATAATTATTTTTAATTGGTATTTAAATCGGATTAGATTAGCATAAGACCCTAATCACCCCCCCCCTCTAGGGTCTAACAAATTATTCTACGGTAATAGGTTTTATCTCCCTATTTCGGATATGCTTCCAGATGATCGTACAATGGTAAATAGACATATCAGCCCAACCCAAAAAAATACACTGATCATCTTTGAGTATTTGGTACCATCAAGGTCTCATTATGGGGAAAACAAGCAAATACTCCTAGTGTGGTACAACCGAGGCCTCATTGTGGGATAACAACCACACTGAACACCCATAACTGATGAGTAATACTTTATCATATGCTAATTCACTTTCATCATCTCAACGTGTGTTAAGTATCTCGATAATGCATGTCAATACAACATAAACTAAGTGTATGTGCACATATCTTGGTATGTGTGTCAATAACTAGTGTTCACCATCACCTCAGGTGTTTAACAACTCATAAGGATCGTTATGCAACATAACAAGATAGAGAAAATTTCCCCGAAATCAGAAATCATGGAAGAAAACATGCACTAGATAATTATCAGACTGGCGGTCGACCGCAATATAGCAGCGGTCGACCGCATAGTGTTTCAGAGGCTGCCTAGGCCTCTACCTAGCACGCGGTCGACTGTTGCTTATGCGCGGTCGACCGGCACACGAACATAAGCTTGTTCTGTTCTGTGCAGGTTTTTGTGACCGTGTTGTGTTCGTGTGTGTTTTCGTGATTCAAACTAATTTTATTTGTCCTGAAACTTGTGTAGAACATTGTCAGCAGTAGATTTACATCTCTGGGAAATATCAAACATGTAAAACATAATTATTTACATAATAAATCATAATTAAACTCTTAAACTTGCACGAGACATCAAAACAAAAAACGAATCATCAAAACTCAATTAAACAACGTTATTATTTACTTTCAGATCTTCAAACACTTCTGCAATTTTGTTCTTAATCTTTTAAACATGAAATGAGTCTTTATACATATAATATAAAAGATTTAATTTTTATACACAAATTAGTCAATTTGACTCTATAAAAATCATTAAAAACTCATTTAAAATTCTTTAAAATAAAGGAGAGGGATTAGTAGAGATGAAACTTGCCTAAGACTTGATTTAAAACGTGGAAGATGAAGTTCCGAAGCAGATCTCCAAATCGCAAACTCAAAATAACACGAAGTCCCACTCCAAAAGCCTTTAATCTTTTTCAAAAATTAAAATAGGATTTGCAGGGGAGTTTGGTGGCTGCTAGGGTTTTTAGAATACTAAAAACTCGTGAATATATGATATATATATATCAAAGAAAATGAATGTGGGCCATAAATACCCGAAACCAAGTCAAAATAGGAAAAGCAATATTCAGGTTTCACGGTCGACCGGACGGCGGCCGATTGCGACGGTCTACCGGGCTGGAAATTTTTAGTTTTCTCAGATTTTCAATCTTTTGGCTATTGTGCATGTTTAGACTCGTTTCTTTCTCATTCACTGACTTGTTTATACTCAAAATACTTGTTAGTGTACTCATACACTATTTAATGATATTTATCTCAATAAATATCCACTTATTATAATTAATCACATACTATTTCAATTTTTTTCCATTCAACCCCCCCAAAAGAATTTCATCCTTGAAATTACATGATCGTATATTAAAGATTAATAACACGAAAAAGCACTAAGAGGGGATAATTCAGACAAGGAAACCGTCTCGTACACATCTCGTGTTATTAATTCCCAGATATGAAATATAAGCAAACACTTAAACTTAACAATCTAGAATGCGTGCACTCCCACTTAACCCCTAATTAGATGAAACTAGTACGTCGGGCAAAAAATCCAAACAAGGAACCCCCCATATATATACCATATGTTCCGAGTGATTAGGAGCTAAGTGTTAGTACCTCATTCTAGTATTAAATATAAATGTGGCATAAAACATAATATAATTACTAATGCATAAAAGCATACTTAATATCAACATCTTATCTGCTCAAACAGAGGTGAGTAGTCGCGACTTATATCCTTTTTGTGCTTTCAATAAACTTCTTTGGCTCCTTCCTGATTTTATTGAACTTTCACTAAAGAAATCATTCGGTATATGCACAAAAGAAGTATGAGAATGTTCAACACATGAGCCCAACTGTGACGCCCCAAGGGAATGGGTAAAGGCTGTAATGAGACGAGTCAAGCGACTTTGTGGAGTTATCGTATTGTGCCTGACGTACAGCCTATCAATATGCCCAACAGTTGAAATATTCACTTTAAATTGTTATATAGCTAAATGTTCTACCTGCCAATAAGTGAAGGCAGTACGTCAGAGACCAGCTAGAACCCTACAACCTTTACTCCTTCTGGCATTCGATTTGTAAATCCCCTTATCCTCCAAAGTTTGAAGTTCCGACGCTATAAATTTTTGACGGCACGGGATCACCGAATCAACATATCTATCATTTCAAGTCACAGACTGCGAATGTGATATCAAACGACATCGTACTGTGTTGCCTCGTTTGAAAAATAATGGTGTTTCAGAAGTCCTCTCCGTGACTTTCCTCAATCCAGAGCTCATTCTCTTGGGTGCCATGAGCGCTGACGGTCGGAGAAGATGAAGATGGTGGTGGTCGGAGAAGAATGAAGATCGTCGCCGGTGAAAGAAAATGAGAGACGCTCATTCGAAAAAGCAAAACGGAAATCAAAGAAGTCGTTCATTCTTCTCTGACAACCACCATCTTCATCTTCTCTGACCGTCAGCACTCATCGCACCCAAGAGAATGAGCTCTGGGTTGAGGAAAGTCACGAAGAGGACATCTGAGATATTCAATATTTTTATGAATAATTTGTTTTCAATGGTAAGAAATGCACCGGTTTCGTCAACCAATCAACTATCATCCAAATAGATTATGTTTCTTTCTTTGAACTTGGCATCCCTTCAATAAAATCTATAGAAGTATCTACCCACTTCCACTCCGGAATGGGTGAAGACTGTAGGGTTCCAGCTGGTCTCTGACATACTACCTTCACTTTTTGGCAGGTAGAACATTTAGCTACATAACAATTTATAATTAAACAACGTTATTAATTACTTTTAGATCTTCAAACACTTTTGTAATTTTGTTCTTAATCTTTTAAACATGAAAAGACCTAATCTTTATATATATAATATAAAATATTTAATTTTTGTACACAAATTAGTCAAATAAGTCAGCGGGATAACAACCAACACCGGTTTCGCTTTCAAGGTGCGCTTGACTCATGGCCTGAAACCACAATATGCTAATAGACCTTACAAGAGTATCGCTATTGCAAATAGAGATGTATACATATATACAGTGGTAGTATGATCCCATATAGTTTACCTATGAGTAGGGTATATATTGGATATATGTGGACTTATCATCCTATTAAAGAGGATTGATAAGTTAATTGTCAGAGGTGTGTAGGGTCAAAAAATATATGATTGAATTTCTTGTTTTAAGAAGGGGTTAGATTACTTGGTACGAATCCCCTACAATCACTCAGTCTCTCGATTACAGAGGAAGAGAAGATTAATTTAACTTTTTTTTGTTTAAAAGTGGGTTCTTGGTGGCGAAAGGATTCTTCTCTCGATGCTCAAGCTGAGATTGCTTCTCGTTTACGATAAGATCAAGATAGCTTCAACTCGAGAAGAGAATCAGACTTTTTTTGATGGCGTAAATTGTTAGAACGATGTTCGGATCTCAATCTTGAATGTCAAAGCTCTACCTCTCCTACTCCTCCTCTGCCCCTCCCTTTTTATAGCTACTCATAGCTATTTATAGGCCTTTAGTGCGTAACTGATGCGCTAAAATTATAAAGTCATGGCGTAACTGATGCGTTGAAATCGTGGAGTCGTGGCGTAACTGACTCCTTGGATTTAGCCCACATGGATGATTGAGTTTTCGGAGCCGTTATAGCTAGATCTCTCGCGGACGACGAGCATCACTGCATGGCAAAATTCATCTGATTGAACGAGCCTCAATATGCAGGGAGAGTCGTTTTCTAAGGCCAACTTTGTAGTATAGCGAACTTTGTAGTGAGGTTCATTTCTAAGTCTAACTTTGTAGTGTAGCGAACTCTGTCTTCACTGACGCCGTCTGACGAGCTTCGTATTCACTAACAAACTTCATCTTCGATAGCTGAGTCCAACTACGTAGTAAGTCTTGTGAATTTCCTTTTGACAAGCCTCATCTTCACTAATGAGCTTTACGTCTGGTGGTGAGCTCCGAACCTCGTATCCAATGATGAGTTTCGAACCTCGTTTCTAATGATGAGCTTCAAACCTCGTTTCCAATGATGAGCTTCGAACCTTGTCTCCAATGACGAGCTTCGAACCTCGTTTTCAAATATTAGCTTTGAACCTTGTCTTCAATGACGAGCTTCATCTTCAAGAGTAGCTTTGTCCATAGTGATGAACTTTGATGTCGAGCTTCGCGACGCAGCGAACCTCATCTTTTGATGTTGAGCTTCCCTACATGGTGAACTTTGTCTTTTGATGTTGAGCTTTATTGCATGGCGAACCCCGTAGGTGAAGATGTCAGGAGAACTTCACTGTTCAGGCGAAGTCCAGTCTTGCAGGCAGACTTCATAACATGCTGCAAAGAACGGGTCATAACATTCAAACCGTAAGTCGGAATTAGACGAGTTATATATAAAAATCGACTATCTCATCGAGACGGAGCAGACCAAACCTACCCCAAAGGGTTCGGTTTGTTCTTGTCTGTTTTGCCAAATTCCTTACGGTTTTGAGAGATATTAGCGTTTTCGTCAGTTTTGAGCTTCTTTGCTAGGAATTAAGGTAATTTTTATTGCCTACAAGGTGTGATATTAATGTGACAAGGATTTATTGTGATCGGAGTAACTTTGTAGACTTATCATCCTATTGAAGAAAGTTAATAAGTGGATTGTCAGAGGTGTGATGTTAACGTGACAAGGATTTGTTGCGATCGGAGAAACTTTGTGGACTTATCATCCTATTGAAGAGGATTGATAAGTGGATTATCAGAGGTGTGTTGTTAACGTGATAATGATCTGTTGTGATCGAAGCAACTTTGCGGACTTATCATCCTATTGAAGAGGATTTATAAGTGGATTGTCAGATGTGTGATGTTAATGTGATTATGATTTGTTACGATCGGAGTAACTTTATAGACTTATCATCCTATTGAAGAGAATTAATAAGTGGATTGTCAGAGGTGTGATGTTAACGTGATAATAATTTATTACGATCGGAGCAACTTTGTGGACTTATCGTACGACGCCTGACGTATAGCCTATCAAGTGCATGGTAATAATTCGGGAACATGATTTTTCTTCTGCACAGAATAGGGATGATAGGTCCACAAAGTTTTTATTGATTATGTAAAGGTCTATTAGTATATTGTGGTTTCAGGTGACGAGTCAAGCGTACGGAGTGTCGTAGGTTAATGGAGACACATCTTAGTATCCGTCTTAGTTATTTTATTAGTAGTTATTTACAGAGCTCACAGTAATTGTTTATTTTCAGACTCTAGAGATTGTATTTTTATTTTATAGAGATTGAGTGCCTTAGAGAGATTTCTTTTGACTCTTGATTATGAGAATATATTTTATCTCCCTATTCCGGATATGCTTCCAGATGATCGTACAACAGTGAACAGGCACATCAACCCAACCCGAAAAATACACCGATCATCTTCGAGTATTTGGTACCACCGATGTCTCATTACGGAAAAAATAATCAAATACTCCTAGTGTGGTACAACCGATGTCTCATTACGGGATAACCACCACACTAAGCACCCATAACTAATGAGTAATAAAATTGTTATGTAGCTAAATGGTTATGTAGATAAAAACCACAATATACTAATAGACCTTTACATCATCCCGAATTATTACCACTTCCACTCCGGAATGGGTAAAGATTGTAGGGTTCCAGCTGGTTTCTGACCTTAACCTAGAGCTCTGATACCAACTGAGGATTTCTAATTATTAATTTCACTTGCATTTTTATTAACTTGATGTATTAATGATCCTAAGGATATTGGAACCTAGAGCTCTGATACCAACTATGACGCCTCAGGGTTCACACAATGCTACAGTCCAAGATAAAACCTGGATTGTCAAACATGTCAAGCACCAACACCATGCTACGACATGTTTCACCATTACAGTCACTATCTCTTTAGTAGAGTCAACAATAGGTGATGGTACAAAACATGCAAATAATAGAAATAGTATAAGAATAGAATATGCACAGAAGAAGTATAAAAATAATCAACACATAAGCCCAAATGGAGTAGTATAAGAATATATCTGAACTGTGACAATGTACCAAGTCTCAAAATAAAGAGTCAAAACAAATCTCACTAAGGCATTCAGTCTCTACAAAATAAAAATACAAGTCTAAAGTCTAAAAATATTCAACTACTATGGAGCTCTGTAAATAACTGCTAATAAATAAAATAACTAGATGAAATCTAAGATGCAATCCCATCAACCTGCGACTCTCCGTGCGCTGGACTCGTCGCCTGAAAAGAGGGAAAACAACGAACGTCAAAACGCTAGCGAGATCATCTCTACCGCTCCCAAAGGGAAGGGGTAGGAGCATATAAGAAAATATTGTTAGTACAATATAGATATAAAAGCATTCATAAAGTTCTAAGCGGAGATTAGTATTTAGAAACCCACAACACGAGAATTAGTACGTCGAGCAAAATAATCCAAACAAGAAAATCCTCATGTATATACCATGTCTCAAATAGTGAGTGTATAAATACTAATTCCAATCTTATGAATGAAATCAAAACATAAAGAAGATACTCCAAACCTTAACTGTAAGGAATCAATGTCACAACTCAATCTACCCTCATGTAGTTGGCATAAACATAACGAAATGTTAACCTGCTCAAATATCATCATGAACAATATCATGTGCATCATGTATCAAATGTGTACCCTATTCATGGGTAAACTACATGGGAACAAACTGTAACTGCATATAAGTCTCATCTCATAATGATATTCTTGTAAGGTACTCATATTTACATGTGGATTCATCACCCTTACTCAATCATTCTATAGTAATAGGTTTTATCTCCCTAGTTCGGATATGATTCCAGATGATCGTACAATAGTGAATAGGCATATCGGCCCAACCCGAAAAAACACACTGATCATCTTCGAGTATTTGGTACAACTGAGGTCTCATTACGGGAAAAATAACCAAATACTCCTAGTGTGGTACAACCGATATTTCATTATAGGATAAACAACCACATTGAGCATCCATAACTGATGAGTAATAATTTATCATATGTTATTTCATTTTCATCAACTCCAGTGTGTCAAATACCTCGACAATGCATGTCAATTCAATATAAACTAAGTGTACATGCACATATCTCGGTGTGCGTGTCAAAAGTTGGTGTTCACAAACACTTCAGGTGTTAAACAACGCATGAGGAACACTATACAACATAACAAGGTTAAAAAAACTGCCCGAAATCAGAAATCAGGAGGGAAAACATACACTGGCATATATCAGCCTGGCGGTCGACCGTAATATAGCGGCGGTCGACCCCAATATAGCGGTGGTCGACCGCATCGTGTTTCAGAGGCTGCCCAAGCCTCTGCTTAGCACACGGTCGACCGCCGCTTAGTCGCGGTCAACCGAACGCGATTTCAACAATTGTCCAGACTTCTGTCTGGCACGTGGTTGACCATAGATTAGGCGGCGGTCGACCGGCACACGAACAGATCCATGTTCTATGCAGGTTTGTGCAAATCGTGATTTTGTGATTTGTTTGTGATTTAAACTGGTTTAATTTATACTAAAACATGTGTAGAACATAGTGAACATCAGCTTATCATCTCTGAGAAAAAAATCAAACATACGAACACGATTAATTTCATAAAAGATCATGATTAAATTCATAAACATGCACAAAACGCCAAAGTGAAGATAAAATCACAAATTCTCAGTTAAACCACGTTATTTATTTTCTTTAGATCTTAAAATACTTCTGTAATTTTGTTCTTAACATGAAAAAGCCTAGTCTTTATACATAATACAAAAAGATTGTTTTTTATTCACAAACTAGTCAATTTGGCTCTATAAAAGACATTTAAATCTCATTAAAAACTTTTTAAAATAGAGGAGAGGGATTAGCAGAGATGAAACTCGCCTGAGACTTATTTTAAAGCATGTAAGATGAAGTTCCCAAGCAGATCTCCAAGTTGCAAATCGAAAATCCCGCCTTAAAGTCTTTAATCTTTCTCAAAAATCAATTTAGGGTTTGTAGAAAAGTTTGGTGGCTACTAGGGTTTTAAAAATATGAAAGAATACTGAATATCTCGTGAACAATGTGTATATATAGCAGAGAAAACAAATATGGGCCTCAAATACCCAAAACCAACTCAGATCAGGAAAAACAGAAAACAGGTTCCGCGGTCGACTGCGTCGGTCGACCGGGCTAAAAATTTCCAGTTTTCTCAGATTTTCAGTCTTTTGGCCATTGTGCATGTTTCAACTCATTCCTTTCTCTTTCAGTGACTTGTTTATACTCAAAATACTTGTTAGTGTACTCATACACTATTTAATGGTATTTATCTCAATAAACATCCACTTATAATCATTAATTACATATCAATTCAATTTAACCAACTCACATCACAAAAGAAAATATTCGTAATTTTTGAATACGCGAATATAACATCCTCACTAATTCTAGAAATTTCTAGCGGACTCTATATATGAATCCTAAGAAACTCTACTCTAACTTCACGATTCGACACAGGATGATCCTAGGATACTGGAACTAGGGCTCTGATACCAACTGTGACGCCTCTGGTTTCAACAAGGCTACAGTCCAAGATGAAGCCAAGAATGTCAAACCTGCCAAGTACCAGACACCATGCTATAATATGTTTCACCATCATAGTTACTATCTATCTAGTGGAATCAACAATAGGTGTAGGTACGAAACAGGCAAGAGAAAATATACAGAAGAAATACTAAACAACAGATACTCTGAAGAAAATCAATACCACTGATATAAATGGACAAATCTCTGAGAAGAAAACATCTGAGATGATATAACTGTCCCACAATAGGAATTCAAATGAAATGACATTAAGGCATATTGCCTTTGCAAAACTAAAATGATAACTCAAATGTTCATAAACACATCCACTGTGTAGTTCTGACATAACTACTAATAATATAGATAAATAACTATTAGAGCAGCTCCATCAACCTACGGCTCTTCGTGCACCTGGCTCATTACCTGAAAAGGGAGGAAACAACGAGCGTCAAGCGCTAGCGAGTAACATCTCAACCAACCACAGGGGGAAGGGCTAGAAGGATAAGAAAATGGCCATAGATACATAATAGATAGCAAAATCATCAACTATAAAATAAAGTAGGAGTCTGATATTTAGAAATTTACAACACGAGCATAGGTACGTCTCCCGTAGCTCAAATTATAAATATCTAACTACCAAATCCGAACTACAGCATGGAGCAGTAACTCTATCTCCAACCATACTATCAAGATGTCCTGACTGATGCCAGATACTTGTCCAACACATGGACTTTATCTACTAGATGTTATATAAAACAACTCAGATAAATATCCAACACATGGATTGCATATGATAAATGTTCACGGGAAAAATCGTGTCTTTCTTCATTGATTCCATTGCACACTCTTGTAATAGTTTATCGATTACAAAGATCCGATCTTTTTATAAGATCCGGTTACAATAAAATCAAAATAAAAGAAAAGAAAGATTACAACTTTTTCTCTTGTTTGTCGAACAAATCACGAGCTCCTGTTTTGCGGTCGCTCGCTTGCGTGGGTTGTTTGCCTGCGCCGGGGTTTATCCGTGGACCATCGCGAGATATAGATCCGGTCGGATCTACGCAGTATAACGGGTATTATTTCACCAAGGAAATAATAGCCGGAGGGATTGTTTCACCAAGGAAACAATCGCTCAAATCTCGGGATCAAAGACCAAGCTTTGATCCGGAGGAAAACCACGTAGATGTGAGATCCGGTTCCTCTCGAACTCCTGCCTTATTTGACATTGACGATCGCCGAGCACCGGATCTAGATGGG
Organism: Asparagus kiusianus; assembly: GCA_022839385.1. Classification (NCBI taxonomy): domain Eukaryota; kingdom Viridiplantae; phylum Streptophyta; class Magnoliopsida; order Asparagales; family Asparagaceae; genus Asparagus; species Asparagus kiusianus. The sequence continues at coordinate 275,159 of BQKN01000425.1, read as the reverse complement.
CAAGTCTTCAAAGTCTTAAAGCTCCAATCTTTTTTAAGTTTTGAGATCTGAATCCGGCAGAGCTTCGACTCCAATTTTTCCAACCTTTGAAAATAAATCACCCCCTCTCCTATTTATAGCCAAGTGTCACTGTGCCCGTGCGCACGTGTGGCCAACACACAAAGAGGGAGGGGGGGAAGTGTGCCGGCCACCTCAGGGTGGCTCGGCTGCCGAGCCACCCCAGGGTGGCTCGGCTTTGGTTATTGTCCGTCGTTTCGTCGTTTTGCCTCTTTGTCCGTGATTCGGTTATGCGGGTGATTTGTCTGGAATCGATTCGTTGACTTGATTCCTGATATGGCAGTTAATCCGCTTCTGAGTTCGAGTCTAAAACCGATCTTGATTCGATCGTGATTCATCCGAGTTCGCTCTTGTTTGGATGACTCGTTGACTCCTTGAACCGTTGGCTTGATTCTGCATGCGAACGGATCCATTCCGTGGTTTGGGTATGGTTCGCTAGCCTTGTTAGTCCGCTTCGTCGCATATCGCTTGGCTTCAGCGTTGTGGGCTAACAGTTTTGTTTGGATACGTCGCCCGATGGTCCGTTTGTTGAATCGGCGTCGTCGAGCTGTGTTAAGGGACCTATAGGCAGTTTTATACGTCTATAGATACCCCCTCCAAAGTATTTCAGTCTCGTTCTTTTATAGAAGAGTCTGGAATACTTTGGATGTGATTATCCCATCATTCAATCGGTAACGACGGGATATTTGGAGTGGCTTCTGTTCTTGGTTCCTTCAGTCCTCCAGGCTATTCGGTGCTTTGTCGAATGTTTGTAAGGGTTCCGGTGCTGCATTTATTGTCTGACTGTCTATCGGAATTCTGAACTTGAAGTCGATTCTTGATTTCTTGACTTTTTAGCTCGAGTTTGCTGTTTCAACATAGAACTGACTATCGGTCGTCGGCGTTGAATCTTCATTTACAACGCGTTGTCCGGCGTTTGAGCTTCCTTATGACGCGTTGTCCGGCGTCCGAGCTTTATTACGACGCATTGTCCGGCGTTCGACACAGTTTATACTCATACGTCTGCTGGAGTATACACAGTTTAAGCTCTTAAGGAATTGGAGCGTGGCGGATACTCGAGTCACGAGACCAATCTATAAAATTGATGCGTCAATGACTCGCATTCATAGAATTTTTGGCAAATTCTCAGCCATCAACGGATTTGATAAGCCTTTACCGACTACCGTTTGAGTCGGGCTAGCATGCGGATTGTTCAAGTCCGTTCTGCATGTGACGTTGTGCTAAAGGAATGAATTCCCTTAGACTTTGTGCTACGACTTCGAATATGTAGACTCCGCCATTGTTACGGGAATAGGCTACCCGGCAACGTGTATTAGACGTTGACTTATCCCTACTTAGGATTTGGGATAAAGGTCCCCAGAGTCGAACCCTGGTGTCCTTTTCAATCGGAAAAAGACTAAACCGGCGACGCGTGTTAGGCGTCGACTTATCCTTTCTTAGGATTCAGGATGAAATTCCCCATGCGTGTAAGGCATGGATTTTGGTGTTATTAATAACAACCTGCCACAATGTTGAATATGTGGGCGGGTGTTCTTTTTAACGGTTAAGAACTAACCGGCAGCGCAGGTTAGGCGCAGACTTATCCTTGCTTAGGTTTCAGGATAGAATACCCCAGAATCGAACTCTGGTGTCTTTTTCTTCGGAGAAAGACTAAACCGGCAGCGCGTGTTAGGCGCAGACTTATCCCTGCTTAGGATTCGGGATAAACTTCCTAGGATGAATCCTAAATTCTTGGAAAAGGATTAATGTGGGAAGGAAGAATTTTATATTCTATTCCCCGAATAAGGGAGGAAGAATTTTATATTCTATTCCCGGTTGGAAAGGAGACTTAAGGTGGGATCTCCACCCCCAGAATTTGGAAAGGTGAAACTAAGAGTGGGATCTCCACTCCGAGAATCGAAAAGATTCGGATAACCCTAACTGTCGGAAGGTTTGATTACCAAACTAAAGATAAATTTCTCATTTATCGAGAGTGAATTGTGGTTTTGGTCCTAGCTGTAGGAAGGTTTGACCAAGCGGGAGTTTGAGATGACCCTAACTGTAGAAATGTTTGATCACTCGATTTGAAAGTGGACCTCTGGTTCATTGAAGGAATCGAGAGGGGATTTTGGTTGTGGTCCTAACTGTAGGAAGGTTTGACCAAGTGGGGGGTTTAAAACGATCCTAACTGTAAGAAGGTTTGATCGCTCGATTTGTGGGCCTCTCGTTCATTGAAGGAATCGAGAGGGGAGTTTGGTTTTGGTCCTAACTGTAGGAAGGTTTGACCAAGCGGGGGGTTTGAGACGATCCTAACTGTAGGAAGGTTTGATCGCTCGATTTAAAAGTGGACCTCTCGTTCATTGGAGGAATCGAGAGGGGATTTTGGTTTTGGTCCTAACTGTAGGAAGGTTTGACCAAATCATTGTAGGAATGTTGATTCGTACAAATCACTCGAAGGGGGTTCTTGATGTTAAGTGATAAAGACTTAACAAAAAGGGGCTTTGACAATTCGTCAACGATTGATAGATTAGAATTCTAATCATTATATCCGGACTCTAACAATGAAAGTGTTGAGTGCACGAACATAGCGGAAGTTTGAATGGATTAAACAGGAAAGAATTTTGGTGGTCCCGCCGTCAATTAGTTTGATCGGTGGGGGATTCTGTGGTGGAGACTATGAGTCGTCAAACACCAATGAGAGTTTTGTGAGGGAAAATTGATCCAATGAAGTGATCGGATTTCATCTCAGCAAAAGAGTGTTCGGAAATTAGGAGTTTAGTGTTTATCACTTTATTCTTCTGGGAACTTCCCGTTACATGAACTATCCACCCCCAGCTTTCTTTGCAAAACTGGGTGTATCATTGTATCAGCTACATGATCGGGTTATCCTTAAGAATACCACGCATGGCACTCTCCAGGAACTTCCCGTGGAAGAAAGGAAACAGTTTAGACTCATACACCTATTGGAGTATCAGGGAGCAGTTTAACCTCTTATACCGGTCAGAGGATTGAGAAGCAGTTTATACTCATATACTCTTCGGAGTGTAGGAAGCAGTTTATACTCTTATACCGGTCGGAGTTTTGCCGTTCTCAATTGGCTTACCCTAGCGTTATGACGCCGGCTTCCACCAAGGTCTGGATGCTATTCTTGAGAGTAAAGCAATCCTTAGTGGGATGAAGGATCCTCCTATGGTACGCGCAGTACTTCGGATCCGCAGTATTCTCAGCTTCCTCCTGATTGACGATAGGTGGTAGCTTGATCTTGTTGTTTTCAAGGAGGGACTCGAAGATGGCTAGAACATCTTCATCCCTGAAGGAGTATTCTTTTTGAGGTTTCGGACCCGAGATCTTTTGTTGTCTCCGGGGCTTCTGTTGCGACGTTTGATTAGCATCAACAGCCGCTGCAGGTGTCTTGCCCTTACCACGGGAGGCAAAGTTCGAGTTTGGAGGATTAGTCGTCGATTGACTCCTCTCGGCCTTCTTCCTTCGGAGGAAGCGTTCGGCTTGTTCCCCTCGGACCTTCAAGTCTTTCCAAGTGTTGGACGGTGCTGTCCCCATTGCTTCCAACACATCCAACGCGAGGTTGTTATGGCAAGTCTGGAGAATAAACTCCTCAGTGATCGGATCCCGGCAATTCAACGCTTTGTTCCGGAACCTCTTGACGAAGGTATCGACCAATTCCCCATCCTTTTGTTTCTCGTCGAGCAACGTCCCGATGGATATCTTCGTGTCATCATCGAAGAAATTGGCGAGGAATTTGGTCTCCATGTCATCCCAGCTATTTACGCTTCCTGGCTTGAGGCGACGATACCAATCGAAGGCGGCTCCGCGAAGAGTGTCAACGAATGACCGCACCATCAGAGGCTCATTACCAGAGATGACACCCAGGTGCGATTTGAAATAAATCAAATGCTGAGTAGGGGAACCCTTCCCATCGAACGGCGTGAAGTTGATTAGACTAAACTTCGCCGGATAGGGGATTAATTCCCACTCTCTTGGGTATGAACAAGGAATGCCCGTCTTCTTTATCTCTTGAGCGGAAATCAATGTATTGATTTTGCTCTCGAGGTTTTTGATTTTCAAGTTTTCACTTGTATCTTCGTTGGCATCCTCGTTACCACCCCCTGCATTGATGGGAGGGTTATTGGCGTTATGAGTTTCATTTACACCTGTGTCCTCATCTTCCAGATTGTTCTGGTTACGACGACTTGGTTCACCTTGTTGGTTCCTCAATGCCTGAATTTGTTGGTCATGCATCTCTCTCATGGTCTGCATGGCCATCTGCATCTCGAGTCTGAAGCTCTCTTGCTGTTTAGCCATAGCCTCTTCGAGCATCTTGGCCACTTGTTCCGCGCTTATCATCAGTGACTCGCGGGGTTCCCCTTCACTGGATACTGTATTATCTGATGCGACTGCAGAGCAAGCATCTGACTCTTCATCTTCTGAAGGTGATCTTGTCCGAACCCTACCATACGTCCTTCGTGAGATGGCTCCAGACTGCAAACGGGTTAGACGCCGAGATGCTTTCAGAATCGACTCGAGATCATCCCGTGCTAATGTCCCCTTGTTGGTCATGTTAGCGGTGACCCTCGGAAATTCTCCGTCTTCAATCACCGTTCTCCTTCGCCGGAAACGCCTGGGCCTTGGCTTTGGCATTTCGGTACTGAGCCTCTCAAAAACCAAAACTCTTTTGGGGACCGTCTTGATGCAATTACACTCAGACAATACCGCCCGAATGAGTTTGGAACAGGGGCATTGAGTTTCGAGCCTACGAGGACTTCTCTTTCTGGCTCTGCTCGTACCCCCAGTACGATAGTACAGCTCGTCCGTATGAAAGTCGGAGCAACCTATCGCGTGTTGGCACGATTTCCCAGGTATAACGTCATCGTCATCGGACGACAACGTTTCCTTCTGGGGGCGAATCGCCTTCTTTGGGCTTTCAAAAGTTACGCGCCTCGAAATATGCCTTTGTGGGCGTGAGTTCTTAGCGGGCTCCTGGACTTCGATGCGCAAATTGGCGCGCGCAGCAGCCTTGAACTCCTTGTCATGCTGAAAATGATGGCAACCCCCAGCAAGTTGAGTCGTTCGGGGCTTCTTCATCGAGCCCAAACGCTCTTGAACTGGAGTTTTGCATCGTCCATTGGGGAGTGGGCTGAGGCGCTCCAAAACAGACTTCTTTCTCCGGGATGATTCTGTGTGACCTCCTGGAGTAGCCATGGGAATTGTCGGCGACTTCGTTTGGTTCGTCGGAGGTTGAATCTGCTTCGAAGGTTGCAAAGGTTGCTCTTTGGCCTGAATCGCCACTTCGGATTTCGGTCTCCACACTTTGCGGGTTGGTGGCGGCTTCTTTGTCACCTCCTTCTGAAGCTTTCTGCGGGCTTCTTCAGTTTGAGCCCGTGCTTGCGCTGATAATGCACGGCGCTTGCGAATGCGTTCCTCCAGCGTTGAACGGTTCCGTTTGACACGGACCCATTGCATTGTTGGCGGCTTGGAGGAACCACCATTCATCTGTTGTTGAGGCTGCTTGCCTCTTCTGTTCTTCAGATCCGTGTTGTAGCGGATCCCGTCCACAGATTCCATTGCCTTTGCGAATTGTTTCGCAAGGCGTTGAAATTGCCTTTGGCGGGCTCTCTTCGAGAGAGTCACCACGCCCTCGACAACGGAAGATTTGGCCAGAGCAGATCTGACCTGGTTGGAAGTTGGAAAGATCTCACCCAATGCAGCTTCGACATCCAGCGGGGCGAGATCTTCGTTGGTGTTTTCAACATCTTCGTACCAACGAGCCTTTCTCCTGGAGGAGAACTTCTTGGACTTGCGGGGGGAGGTAGATCCGGACGAGGACGACAGGTACGCCTCGAACTTCTGTTGGTCGAACTCGTATTCGACCTCCTCCACGACCGGGATCGAGATCCGCGGCTGCGACGCTCCGATCTCGGCAGCGAGATCGGTGGCTCCCACTGTGGTCGCCAGATTGTTCGCGGGAAAAATCGTGTCTTTCTTCATTGATTCCATTGCACACTCTTGTAATAGTTTATCGATTACAAAGATCCGATCTTTTTATAAGATCCGGTTACAATAAAATCAAAATAAAAGAAAAGAAAGATTATAACTTTTTCTCTTGTTTGTCGAACAAATCACGAGCTCCTGTTTTGCGGTCGCTCGCTTGCGTGGGTTGTTTGCCTGCGCCGGGGTTTATCCGTGGACCACCGCGAGATATAGATCCGGTCGGATCTACACAGTATAACGGGTATTATTTCACCAAGGAAATAATAGCCGGAGGGATTGTTTCACCAAGGAAACAATCGCTCAAATCTCGGGATCAAAGACCAAGCTTTGATCCGGAGGAAAACCACGTAGATGTGAGATCCGGTTCCTCTCGAACTCCTGCCTTATTTGGCGTTGACGATCGCCGAGCACCGGATCTGGATGGGCAAGTCTTCAAAGTCTTAAAGCTCCAATCTTTTTTAAGTTTTGAGATCTGAATCCGGCAGAGCTTCGACTCCAATTTTTCCAACCTTTGAAAATGAATCACCCCCTCTCTTATTTATAGCCAAGCGTCACTGTGCCCGTGCGCACGTGTGGCCAACACACAAAGAGGGAGGGGGGGAAGTGTTCCGGCCACCCTGAGGTGGCTCGGCTGCCGAGCCACCCCAGGGTGGCTCGGCTTTGGTTATTGTCCGTCGTTTCGTCGTTTTGCCTCTTTGTCCGTGATTCGGTTATGCGGGTGATTTGTCTGGAATCGATTCATTGACTTGATTCCTGATATGGCAGTTAATCCGCTTCTGAGTTCGAGTCTGAAACCGATCTTGATTCGATCGTGATTCATCCGAGTTCGCTCTTGTTTGGATGACTCGTTGACTCCTTGAACCGTTGGCTTGATTCCGCATGCGAACGGATCCATTCCGTGGTTTGGGTATGGTTCGCTAGCCTTGTTAGTCCGCTTCGTCACATATCGCTTGGCTTCGGCGTTGTGGGCTAACAGTTTTGTTTGGATACGTCGCCCGATGGTCCGTTTGTTGAATCGGCGTCGTCGAGCTGTGTTAAGGGACCTATAGGCAGTTTTATACGCCTACAATAAATGCCCAACACATGGACTGTAACAGGTAAAAAGCCCAACACATGGACTGTATATGATGAAGGTTCAACACATGGACTGAAATGGGTAAATGTCCAACGCATGGACTATATGGTTAAGGTCCAACATATGGGCCGTAATAAACAAGTGTCCAACACATGGACTTCATATGACTAGTATCATAAAATGAACTGATACAAGTAAAAGCATATATAATATTCACTCTCATACCCCAGTGAATAAAATCTAAGACTCATGTCCGTAGTCAACTCATGTACACCAATCTCAGCGTATAACAAACCCATATAACCTAGGTGTCTCGCCAGCCACACAACCCAATGTAAAAGATGTGCACATGCACAAACAGGTCCCACGGTCGATCGCCAAATACCTGCGGTCGACCACACAGTGAGCAGAAAGTTTGTGCTCGGCTGCGCGCCTAGTGGCCGATCGCCGCATGTCTGCGGTCGACCGCGCAAGAACAGAAAACTTCCTACAGGTTTTCTGTTCTGCGATAGATGATACACAAATTTATAAATGTTAATCTTGCATATAGGAAACCCTATATGAGTAATTTAGCATATCTAAAACATATGAAGAATAGTCTAATTACTATAGACAAATCACAACATTTTTAAACATACATATTCATGTCGAAACCTTCGAAAACAAATATTTTTCTTTCAAACTCTTGTTAAAAAATATTCAGATCTAGATCTGCTTTAAGAAGTTCGTGAGTGATCTTTATTAACTGAAAATTTGTTCTTCTTGCAATGTAATATAAAGATCTATCTTTATACATAAAATATCATGTTAGGCTCACAAATCACAAGAAAACATTAGAAAACAAGTTTAAAAACATGGGTGCAGGGTTGAGAGAGATGAAACTCGCCTGAGGGGTGTTGACAAACTCTTGACGACGCTGGAAAGGATTCCCCTTCGCTGAACGCCGTTGGATCCCGCTAAAACTCTTCAAAATCCATCGGAAACACCAAGGAAAAGGGGTTAGGGTTTGCAAGAGGGAAGGAGAAGGCTGCTAGGGTTTAAACTGATGAATAAGAGGGTCTCCCTGGCATAAAACTATATATATGAACCAATAAACCCGACCCAAAACCCAACATGACTCGAACCTGGAAAAACTCAAAATCTGCTCGGCGGTCGACCGTCGCTCATGTCGCGATCGACCGCGCAGGAAGCAGAAGCCTTTCTACTCGCCTGCATGCCCAGCGGTCGACCACCACTATGGCGCGGTCGACTGGACATGAAATTTTCTATTTGTGCATGTTTGTTTGTGTGCTGGTCTTTTCCACTTGATTTCTCTCACATATATACACTTGTTTGATCCCCAATCACCTATTATCATATTTATCTATAATATAAATATATATTTCACAATAAAAACTCATTCACTCTATTTTACGGGGTTTTACAGGAGATAACAAAAATCCTCAATCTTGCTGTCTATTTTGTTTTGTGTGAATCAAGACACAGTACACATGCAAACTATTCGGACTGTGATCAGACTCCCAACAAATGTTATCATTAATCAACATCATAATTGAAAATGTTAGATTAGTCTTAGTTTTGCCTTTTAAAAAGCTATGGGTTGTTTAACTAGAGGCGCATTCAGATTAAGGGGGATTAATTATTCAAGATAATATATGTTAATATTGACATCTAATCACTTCAACAACATACCAATCAAGAACTATTTATTCATTAAACAAGTACACTAAATAGGATAATCCTTTATTTAGTACCCCTCTCTCTCTCTTAAACTTATACCCTTGCTCATAATCATAAACTTTTAAGCATAACCACCATTAATCCTAATCACTTTCCCATTAACCCACCCACCACCATCTCCGACCAAAAACCCCACCACCGGCGCCACATCCGCCGCCCTCCCCAGCCTCCCCAACGGGCACTCCTCCACGGCCCGTCTTAACGCCGTATCGTCATCCCCCAGCTCCCGGAATATCTCCGTCTCTATCGCTCCCGGCGCCACGCAGTTCACCGTGATCCCCGTCCCCTTCAGCTCCCTCGCAAGAAACCTCGTCATCGTTTCTACCGCCGCCTTTGCCGCCGTTGAGGCCCCGAAGCCTGGCAGGGGTTTCACGTTCATTGACGATGAGAAATTTATGATCCTGTTGGCAGGGATTAGATATTAATATTGCGGTATATTTGTTGTTGACGTAAAAAACAAAAAAAAAATACTTACTTAGTCTTAGCTAGTCATGACAATCTCAAGACACATTTACGGATTCAAAAAAAATACTTACTCTTAGTCAAATTTCAAATGCATTAATGACGTTTACGAAGGCACTAAAAATTGAGGTAACGGGTAAACCCGTGATTTAAATTTAACAGAAACATTAAACATTCCTCCGTACGGACGGCATCAAAGTTACATTTATGAAACATTTGGAGTATGAAATGTTGGATTTAAATCTAATTAAATCTATTTGTGGGTACATATGATTAATATGTGTGTATTGCTATCCTTCAGGATAACCCACTAAAGTTATCTATTAATTTTGGTTAATAGGTATTTAATTAAATCATGGGGTTATATGTGCAGATACCAGGTTGTAATTGTAATTTGATGAGGGGCCAAATTACAAATGTACAACACCTATATATATGGGGTTATGGTCCCTAATCTAGGGTTAACCACTCTCATTCTCTTATCCCCATCTAAAGAGATCCATAAGAGAGAAACTCTAATGTTAGAAGATCATCAAAACCCTAATCAGGTTTTCCTCAATGGATTCAGGTATATGCTTTCGTATTTTTTTGATTCTTGTTAATCTCTTTGAATTAATGATGGCTTTATGGTTTAGATCTCAAATATTAGACCTAACAAGTGGTATGAGAGCCACCGTGATTTGTTCTAAGAGATTAAGATTAAATTAGGGTTCTTTGATCTTAATTTGTGTCTTTCAGAACTGTTCACGGATGAACGGTAACGTTTTTTTATAAGTTACTGTTTGGATGAACAGTAAAATTTCCCTTTTGTTTGGTTTTTTTCTTTCGATTTTTGGATCTGTAGCAATTATGAACTCTAAAGTTTATTTCTTTTGTGTTTGATTCAATTTTTTAGGTTTGGATCTAAATGATTTGAGTTCAAAAAATCGACAGAAAAAAATAATTATATTTTTTTAGGTTTTTTGATCTGTCGTCAATCACCAAAACTCCTCGCCGAAGTTGATTCAGCGATGGCGGTTTCAGTTTGAAACCCTAAGGGTTCGTGCGTGAAAAACGTGTGGAAATTAAGGAGGTGGTTACCTCAATTTTTGGCAAGGCTTGAAAGATTCAAACGAACCTCGCGTTCGTTCTAAGGTGAGCCTCGCACTCAATTCAAGTCGAACCTCGAGTTCGTTCTAAGGTGAGCCTCGCGCTCAATTCAAACGAACTTTGCGTTCGTTCTAAGGTGAGCCTCGCGCTCAATTCAAACGAACTTCGCGTTCGTTCTAAGGTGAGCCTCGCGCACAATTCAAGTCGAACCTCGCGTTCAATTCAAGTTGAACCTCGCGTTTATTATCAAGTCGAACCTCGCGTTCGTTATCAAGTCGAACTCCGCGTTCATCCTCAGGCGAGCCCTGTGCTCAATCCAAACGAACCTCGCGTTCGTTCTCAAGTTGAACATCCCGTTCATTCTCAGGTCGAACCTCGCGTTCGTTCTCAAGTTGAACATCGCGTTCATTCTCAGGTCGAACTTCGCGTTCATTTTCAAATCGAATCTTGCGTTCGTTCTCAAGTTGAACATTACGTTCATTTTTTTTTCAAACGAACCTCGCGTTCGATCTTAGGTGAGTCTTGTACTCAATTCAGACGAACCTAGCGTTCGAAGTCAAGCGAACTCCATGTTCACTTTGGTTAAACCTTGGCTTTTCATATTAACTTATGGGTCCACTTTGGTATACTTAATTTATTAAATTAAGTTATGGGCCCTAATTAAGCTATGAAAAATTCTTTTAATTCAAATTAAGTTGTTTAATTTGAGTTAATTTTGGTAGTTAATCAATTATTCAAATAATATGACGTTAAGGTTGTCTCTCACTCCAATTGATTAATTAAAACACGAAGTTGCCAAAGTAATCTCTCTTGTGTAGATTATTCATGAGGAATGTGAGATGTTTGTGTGTATGTTTTCGTGTAAATATTTAATCGGCCCAAAGAAAGGTTAATATTTATTTAGACTGTATACACATATGCGATGATAAACGTGTGACAATTATAAGGTTTACATGTGAATAATGAATCGATCCAAAGATAGTTTCATTATTTGACATGAGTTATTGTTAATGTTTGATCATTGCAATAAGGTATCATTTACAAGTTAATATTACTGTCCAAAGACTTGATATTAATGTTGTGCCAGATATCTTGAGATAGGATTTGTCATTACTTGAATTTTATTGATTACTAATTACGGTTAATGATGTGAGTATCTTTTGTTTATTTCAGCTAATGCATCTGCTGTAACAATTTCTACTAACATCAACTCAATTCCCATACTCAATGGGACAAATTTTAAGGTTTGGAAAGAGAACATATTAATTATTTTTTGCTGCATGGATCTAGACCTTGCATTAAGAACTGAACAACCCCAACCTCTTAATGCGGATAGTACTCCTGATGCAAAGAAGGAGTATGAGAAGTGGGAGCGTTCAAATCGCACGAGTCTTATGATCATTAAGCGCGGCGTTCCGGAAACCTTCAGGGGCATAGAATCCGAAGGGGTTACTAAGGCTAAAGATTTCCTTGTCGAAATTGAGAAACGTTTTGCGAAAAACGATAAGGTAGAAACAAGCACGCTTTTAGCTCGCTTGATTTCAATGAAGTATAAGGGAAAAGGAAATATCAGGGAGTATATAATGGAAATGTCTCATATTGCTTCAAAACTTAAGGCACTTAAACTCGATCTTTGTATGAGTTATTGGTGCATCTGGTTTTATTGTCTCTTCCTGCACAGTTCAGACAGTTCAAGGTCAGTTATAACTGCCAAAAGGAGAAATGGACTCTAAATAAGCTCATTTCATATTGTGTGCAAGAAGAAGACAGGTTGAAGCAAGATAAGACAGAAAGTGCTCATTTGGCTTATGCCTCTAAGGATAAGGGCAAGAAAAGAAAGAATGATAATGAAGCTGCTAAGGGTCCAGTTCAGAAGAAAACAACATAAGGATAATCAAGGTTGTTTCTTCTGTAACAAGTCTGGACACGTAAAGAAGAATTGTACCAAATATCACGCCTGACGTGCTAATAAGGGTACGTTCCTTACTTTGATCTGTTCTGAGGTTAATTTAGCTTCAGTACCTAAAAACACTTGGTGGTTAGACTCTGGTGCTACTACTCATATAAGTGTTTCTATGCAAGGTTGCCTGAGCTACCGAAAGCCAAGTGATGTTGAAAGACACATCTTTGTGGGCGACGAACAATCGGTAGATATGGAAGCAATTGGGTACTTTAGATTGCTGTTAGGAACTGATTCTTATTTGGATTTGAAAGATACTTTTGTAGTACCGTCTTTTAGACGGAATTTGATTTCAGTTTCTGTATTGGACAAATCAGGTTATTCTTATTCATTTGGAAACAATCAATTCAGTTTATCTTTTAATTCAAATGTTGTGGGAACTGGTTACTTGAGTACTTATGACAACCTATATTTGCTTGATATAATTGCTTCTTATAATGAAACTTTACATGCGGAATCGCGTGGTACTAAGCGTAAATTAAATAAGAAAAATTCAGCAATATTATGGCATAAGCGCTTAGGTTATATCTCAAAAGGTAGAATTGAGCGTCTTGTGTCTGATGGCATTTTGGATTCCCTTGATTTTTCAGACTTTGGCGTATGTGTTTAATGTATCAAGGAAAAACAGACCAAAGTTAAGAGATTAGGTGCCAACAGATCTTCGGATGTCTTAGAATTGATACATACGGATATTTGTGGGTCATTCCCTATGGCATTCTGAAATGGTCAATAATATTTTATATTATTCATAGACGATTACTCATGTTATAGGTACCTATATCTTATTCATAAAATCTGAGTCTTTGGACATGTTCAAAGCCTATAAAGCTACAGTTGAGAATCAACTCAACAGAAGAATTAAAACCGTTAGATCTGATCGTGGTGGTGAGTACTACGGCAGATATGATGGTTCAGGCGAACAACGTCCAGGACCATTTGCTAGATATCTAGAGGAATGCGGTATCGTCCTACAGTACACCATGTCGGGTTCACCTAGCATGAATGGTGTAGCTGAAAGACGAAACATGACTCTTAAGGTATGATAAGAAGTATGATTACTCACTCTTCTCTACCAGAGTCACTCTGGGGAGAAGTACTAAAGATAGCAGCTTACATTCTAAACAGAGTGCCAAATAAAACAATTGCTAAAATACCTTATGAGCTTTGGACTGGTCGAAAGCCCAGTCTAAAGCACTTACATATTTGGGGATGTCTAGCTAAGGCAAGGCCTTATAGGCCAAATGAAAAGAAATTGGACTTTAAAATAATTAGCAGCTACTTTATTGGGTATTCTGAACGCTCTAGGGGCTATAAGTTTTATGATCCCACACTCAGGAATATTTTTGAGACGGGAACAACAACATTCTTTGAGGATGTTGAGTTTGGGGGGGAGAAATAAGGTTAGAGACATTGCTTTTGAGGAGGAATTGGCTTCAGATCCAATTCATACAGTTACTCTTGACAATATTCAGGTTCATATACCTGCTGTTGTTGCTCAGGAAGTAAATCCAGAACCTCAAGATGACAATGTTGAACAACTCCCTGTTCCAGAAGAACAAACTCAACAACCTCAAGAACCAGTGTCATTAAGGAGATCCGCGAGAGAAAGGAGAAATGCTATTTCAGATGATTATATTGTATTTCTCTAAGAACATGAGGAAAGTAATAGAATGTTGGAAGATGATCCAATCAACTTCTCTCAGGCTATGAAAAGTTCTAACTCTCAACAGTGGATTAATGCCATGAATGAAAAGTATAAGTCTTTGCAAGATAATAAGGTTTGGGAACTTGTCCCATTACCAAAAGGTGCAAAACCAATTGGTTGTAAATGGATTTTTAAAACCAAGCGAGATACAAATGGTAATGTGGAAAGGTATAAGACACGTCTTGTAGCTAAAGGCTATACTCAAAAGGAATGCATTGATTATACAGAGACTTTCTCTCTGGTTTCATCGAAAGACTCTTTCAAAATAATCATGACACTTGTTGCTCATTATGATCTTGAGTTACATCAGATGGATGTTAAGACTGTATTTCTCAATGGCGACATTGATGAGATGATTTATATGGTGCAACCATAAAACTTTGTGTCAGGAGATCCAAAAAATATGGTTTGCAAATTAAGGAAATCCATATATGGACTCAAGCAAGCTTCACGTCAATGGTATTACAAGTTTCAACAAATTATTATCTCATTCGGTTTTGAGATGAACATTGTTGATGATTGTGTATATCATAAGTTTAGTGGGAGTAAGTATATTTTCCTGGTTCTGTATGTCGATGACATATTGCTTGCCACTAATGATATAGGCATGTTGCACGAAACCAAGAGATTTCTATCAAATAATTTTGAGATGAAAGATCTTAGGGACGCCTCTTTTATATTAGGAATCCAAATACATCAAGATCGCTCTTGAGGTATTCTTAGATTATCACAAAAGAGCTATATCGATAAAGTACTTAAAAGGTTTGGCATGCAAGACTGCAGACCAGGAGATATCCCTGTGGCTAAAGGAGACAAGTTTAGTCTCAATCAGTGCCCTAAAGGCAACCTTAAAATTCAGAAAATGCAGAAGATTCCTTATGCTTCGGCTGTAGGAAGTCTAATGTATGCTCAGGTATGTACGCGTCCGGGTATTACGTACATTGTTGGGATGTTAGGCAGATACTTAAGCAACTCTGGTATGGATCATTAGATAGCAGTCAAAAGGGTTATGAGGTATCTTCAGAAAACAAAAGATTATATGCTCACGTACAGAAAATCAGATCAGCTGGAGGTCATTGGGTACTCTGATTCTGATTTTGCTGGATGCCAAGATAGCAGGAAGTCTACATCAGGCTACATTTATATGTTAGCAGGAGGAGCTATATCATGAAAAAGTGTTAAACAGACACTCATAGCTTCCTCCACTATGGCTGCAGAATTTGTAGCTTGCTATGAGGCATCCAATCAGGGAATATGGCTGCGAAATTTTATCACTGGACTGCGCATTCTGGAAAATGTGAAAAGACCACTAAGGTTATATTGCAATAATAAATCTACAGTAATGTATTCCAATAACAACAGGAACTCAACTAAGTCAAAACATATTGACATTAAGTTCCTGGTTGTGAAAAAAAGGGTATAAAGTGGACAGATATCCATAGAGCACATTAGGACAAACTCCATGATAACAGATCCTCTTACTAAGGGATTGCCACCCAAGGTCTTTCATGAGCACACCGCTCATATGGGTGTGGTGATATTAGAGGATATCATGATTTAGTGGGAGTTTGTAATTTTTTGATGCTTTGTGTTTGGTTGTATTGTCTAATCAGAATAAAGTATTCAGTTAAGACACTTTGTTACATTATGTTTGGTTTTTAACCTCACTAAAGTAGGATCAGTTAAAAATAGACATGTACTGATCACATTGCATGTAATTTTCATGCTGCACATCCATGATTGATCTATGTCGTTTGATTGTATTGGTATATGTGACCATTGATGGGTCGAGTTACGATAAATGTGACGAATGCCACTTTGATCCTATATTGATAGTTAATGGACGAAATTGTTCGGAAATACCTTTTCAGTGATAGCAATTTTGAGCTCATAAGATTATACACACCTTAAGGAGTCATATGGTGTCCAAGTGAGAGATTGTTGGATTTAAATCTAATTAAATCTATTTGTGGGCACATATGATTAATCTGTGTGTATTCCTATCATTCAGGATAACCCACTAAAGTGATCAATTAATTTGGGTTAATAGGTATTTAAATAAATCATGGGGTTATATGTGCAGATACCAGGTTGTAATTATAATTTGATGAGGGGCTAAATTATAAATGTATAACACCTATATATATGAGGTTATGGTCCCTAATCTAGGGTTAGCCACTCTTATTCTCTTATCCCCATCTAAAGAGATCCATAAGAGAGAAACTCTAAGGTTAGAAGATAATCAAAACCCTAATCAGGTTTTCCTCAATGGATTCAGGTATATGCTTCCGCATTTTTTTGATTCTTGTTAATCTCTTTGAATTAATGATGACTTTATGGTTTAGATATCAAATATTAGACCTAACATGGAATGGGCAAAAGTAGACTTCGGAGTATGAAAGGAAGTCTTAACAGCGTCGGGATATTTATGATATTTGTCGTGCAGTCATCACCTGCCGCCGTGGGCGAGCCTACCGGCTGCTTCGCGACAGCAGAGGAACGTCCCCCGGGCATTGACATTGAACACCTGGTCCCACTCCTCGACCGAGGTCTGCGACAGCATCGGAGTTTTCGGAACCACAACCCCCGCGCAGTTCACAAGAATATGCGCCGGTCCCCCAGAAGCAGACTCAGCGGCATCAAACACGGACTTAACAGCGTCGGGATCAGAAACATTAGCTTGGACAGCGACAGCAGAGGATCCAGAGGAGGAGGTGATGTAGGAGACGACGAGGGAGGCTGCGGCGGTGTTGGATGCGTAGGCAATAACGAGCTTGGCTCCGAGGGAGGCAAGGTGAAGGGCGATGGCGCGGCCAATTCCTCGGGACCCGCCAGTGACGATGGCGGTGCGGTTTTTGAGGGGGAGGTGGCTGTTGTTGGGGTTTGAAGCCATGGGATATTGGTTTTTGTGGGTTTATGGCGAAGGGTGTTGAAATGTACGCAGGAGAGCGTTTAAGGTGGCGGCTCGGTTATAATGTCACAACCGCAACTTTTGGACTCGTTAGCATTCAAGTACAAAGGCAGCGGTTTCGGAGTTCTGCACGTAAAAAATACTTGCCAGAAACCGCAGGAATCTCAAAACAGTTTACCTGAGCGTACGAGGACTAGAAGTTCTCTTCGGACAAACACACGCCCTGGGAACAGCCAAGCTTCAACAAGTAGTTTTTTACTATTACAAAACTGCATAATCTCAAAATAAAATCCTACACCTTATCAATCCACTGAGCATAACACAACGCGTAATATAAAAATGCATAGAGCCAGCTCCTTCATAGAGGCTGAAGCTAGCATCTATTCTCAGGGAGAAGATACTTTAAACATGCATGAAAAATAAAGCTCTCCATACTCTAAATCAACAGGACAGAAATCCTCTTCACAAACTCAGGCTTTGCGAAAGAAAGGCTCTGATAAGCTTTGCTAGGAGCAGATTTGCCGCATCAATAAGAGTTGGTAAAAGCATGCAATACCATACACATAAAACGTCTCATGCAATGCCATACGCAGTACTAAATACCCATATATCAGTTCTAAGGGTGGTCAGATCGTGTACATACGAAAACTTCATTATTCTACTTAATGATCAATAATCATGGGCCAAAGCACCACAACTCATTATTGCTTGTGATATTACAAGCTACAATAGTCCACATTTTAAAACACGTACTCAAATCATGCGCCCTTCTCTTAGAATACTCGTTCATCTTATTGCATGGCCTCGACTCCAACAAAACCCTTGAAATGCTGCTTACTATTTCTCATGGAAATGCAGGATGAATCATCTGCCTCCCTCTTGAAGAAAAAGAAGTTCACAGCTTGGGAGAGGGGTACCATCCCCATGGCTCGTTCGATATGTACTCAGTCACCTGCTTCACACTCAGGTAGTTGTCAAGACCCCTGCAGAAAATGAATCACGGTTTATTAATATTAGGGTATTAATCAACTTTTAGGTTAATTGCAGATACACCTCTTGTATTACGAGGGTGTGGCCACTTGTACCCTCTAAACTATTTTATTTGCATTCTGGAAAATTTTTGAGTATAAGTGACCGACCACTGTACCACAGGGGTTGAATCTGCATTTAACTTTTTGATGATTTAGGCAGCACTGTTTTTGCAAGAAATAAATATTCAAGACCCACCATTCTCCAAGTTCGCGCCCAAAACCACTGCGTTTCTTTCCTCCCCAAGGGGCTTGACAGAAGGTGGGCTGTGAGCAGTTTATCCACGTGATTCCAGCTTGAAATGCCTGCAGAGTAATGAGATAACTCTTTTAACATTCTGTATTAGCAAACTGTGTTCAATTCTATTTCATACACTTCCAACAGCAACGAAGAATATGTTCCACTTAAAAATTAACGGAATTTATATAGTAAAATTTTCATAAGCCTAAAGCTTCCGAACAGCGACTTCACTCCAATACTGGATGGCTTAGATAATCATTGCCAACCAACTAGGATTCAGTTATGAATGCCCCTGCTCTCTGTCAGTCAGAAATTAACATCAACTCAAAATGGTACTTCATATCAACTTGTTCACCATTTAATTTGAAGTATTAACTAAAACAGAAAAGGGGTTCAAAGCTTGTAGACATTTATGGCACCATATATCAACTAAGATGCATTCATTTTAGTTTCTACCTGATGTAACTTTCCATCCTCGCATTGTTTCTCCCTTATTTTTGAATAAATAAACATTAATCGGCTAAATATTTAGCTTAAATGTGGGATAAAGGCTTTATTGTTGTTGCTGATGATGATGATGATGGTAGCAATGGCTGAATATTAACTTGAAGAACTAGTAACAGTAATGTTCACTACATCAGTGCACTAAAGACCATGCTGATAGTCATTTATCATTGTTGTCACTAGTACTTCAATCATCCTTCCCACCATCAGTATCATCCAACCATTTTCTTTTATATATAGGTTGAATAAAGAATCAGATAAAAATGCCTTAAAAGTAGCCTTTTCATTTTGTTTCTAAACTTTTTTCCCCAATCCATAGAACTTCAGAAAGTTACTACTATGTCGCAAGAGCTTAAATCGCACCTATAAGGTAGCTTTAACCTATCCCATAACAGGCCTTCTTGATTTATGACTTTTTAAAGTTCTTATTGTCACTAGCCTGTTTTTAACAACAATTTCAATATTATGCCGGGTAAAAAGGCAGTTGTAAAGTCTGGCATTTCGCTAAATTTTGTTTCAAGATAAGATCTTCTTAGGAAATGCTTTGATTATGGAGCAAAGCCGGAAGATTAAAAAAAGCACGATGCAATTGTTGGATTTAGTCTAATGCAGTGTACAAAATAAAAGATAATCATCTGAAATAATGCAAACTTTTAACCTGGAAACTACGGAGCAAGAAAGGAACTTATAAAACCTCTCTAAGGCCAAGTTTGCAGGTACGAAACCAGCCCACTGATCATGCAATTTAAACAAATTTGAGATATCCTGTGGAGGAACCCTATACAAAAGAGTCTTAGATAAATGTGATACATAGACTTTTATTATGGTAATTTTAATCTGCTGGTCTCATGTAAGCCTAAGGCCAAACTGATAAGTAATGGAAAACCCAGTAACTTCCATAGCATAAATCACTGAAGATATATCGATGACCTAAAGGCTCAATGCCAAATGCTTTGATAAAGATAGCCAATTCCTTGTCAAATACAGTAACAGAAATATGTGCAAGTTCAAGTGTACCTCAGTTATGCGCTTGCAGCGCTCAGGATCCTTTGAAATCACAGCACCAGCTAAACCATAACTGCGAGAAGTTAATGAATAAGAAGCAACAACAGAAAAATAGGAGAAGAAAAAGAATAGGAAAAAAACACTGTATAGCTTCAGCATTTGAAATCTCAGCAAATTTTACGCTAGGGTGAAATAACATACGGTGTATCATTTGCAAGTTCTACAGCTTCATCTTCAGACTTGAATGTTTTAACACAAAGGACCGGCCCAAAAACCTCCTCTCTCCAAATTTGCATAGACGTATCAACATTGGTTATGATTGTTGGTTCAATAAAGTACCCTTTCTCGAGATGCTGTCATTTTAACAGTATCAGCTGATTTCACGACATTAATCCTGTTACAAACACTAAAGAGTGTGGATGAACTAAAGAATAATTTATTTACCTTTGGGCGTTCACCTCCACACAGAATTGTTGCACCTTCACTCCTTGCTGTTGAAATAAATTTCTTTATCTTCTCATACTGAAATCAAATCACCCAATCTTAGTCACCAATTAGAAAGTATGCGAAGGACTTGCTAAATTCAACTAGGCAATAACACTGCATTCTCATATGCTTTCCAAAAAACATTAAGCAGACTAGAAAAGAAAAACTCCGTACACGAAATTGCAAAATGCAAACTTTTACTGCAGGCAGATGAATAGCATACACATTTAAACTGAAAAAAGATGAGAGCAGAGTAGGAGTATGCATCACAGCAAAATGGTAGAGTAACAGTTCGATGGAATATCTGGTCAGAAACATAGGCAGATAAAAGTGCTACTCAAATTAAACATCTCAACAATTGATTTAGAAGCTAGAATTGGTTGCCATTTATTTCACTGCAGCTGCATCTCTTTGCAACTGCAGATGCAAATTGAACCACTTTTTGCAAAAAATAGCTTGCAATCAGTTTGATATTAAGTCGTTTCTGCCAAAACTGGCCCCTTTTTTGCAAAAAAAAACTAGTCAACTTTGTATTGTTATTTTTTCATCCGGAAGTTCGTTAGTGAAATAATAAAAGATGCAAATAGTCATAGCAACACACTGCATATGTAACAATATTGTATAATTTTTTTGGAGAACTTTATGTTTATGTTGGTCGATGGCGTCCTGAAATAAACCAATTATATGCAGAAGTTACAAATTATTTGAGGTTATCTTCAAAAAAAAAGAGGCATTCTAAAGCACTAACAACAACTATAAACTTGCAAATACAAGAGCACAGAAAATTTTAAGAATAAGCATATCCAGGGCTATGCAAAAACATCTGTGGGTGCATTAAATACCGCCGCAAAGTCTCCTGTTTTATTCACCAGTCTAGTTTCAACACGTTACACTAAAGGCCAAATATCTACAGTGTATAACTTTTGCTAATTGCCTGAAAGGAATACCACTCTCACCTGTCCTGCACTGACAACAGGACCAAGCCTGCAACCTTCTTCTAGAGGATCTGCCACCTTGATGCTTTTAGCCCAGCTAACTAGTTTCTCCATGAATTCTTTTTCAATGCTTTCCTGTATTTCCACAATGCCATAACATCACAATGTTTCATGTACATTAGGAACCACATTAAAAGAAGAGGTAGTAGGTATTCAGTTAATTCCTAGAGGCAATTAAGGAAAGTTGCAATAATGTATTCAAAACAAAATAGTCACATGCTAGCAGACACTCTAATCCATTTAACTGTAAGGAGCCTAAAAGAATGATTCAAAGAATATAACTAATTCCAGTGGCTATTATTAAAAAGCTCCATCTTTAGTTCTATAGCAAACAATTAATGTGCTACTGCCTTCAACTTGAACAATACTTTCGTTTCAAGTACCTATGTAAGATAGTGCTGAAGGAAGATACCCAATTCCAGCATTTTAAAAGAAAAAGGCCAGGTCAAAGTGATGAGATCCTATATTGCCTAAGGTGAGAGACGCTAAAAAAGGCGATCACCTGAGTGAACCAAGCGGTAAATATTCAAAAAAATTCACAAACGTTGCAAATAATATGCAAATATCAATAAATAGCAACAAGACAAATTAATCATAACCCAATTTCCAAAGTCACAAATTTACTAGGTCATAAACCATCTAAATAAGTAATAAGTAACAAATATTGAATAGTAATATTAACAAGTAACTTTTAACACAGATAATTAAGTAACAACCTTTGAATGTTAAGGTTCAAATTATGACATGTCCTCAAAATGATATAGATAATAAAGTATATTTCAACAAAAAGTAGTAACAAACCTATAATGAAAAAAGAAACACGAAAATTCAGTAACAACAACAAACTTTACTTTATCGGACACCTTACACGCCCTCAAAATTTTGAAATAGAGACGAGCACCTCGCGCCTTGCATCAAATGCCTTAGGCGAGCGCCTAAGGTGCCAAGGCAAGCTAATGAGGCACCAAAAGGCGATCGCCTTAGTAGCAATACGCAAAGCGCTAAGTTACAAGATCGCCTTGCCTGAGCGCTTGCGGCGCTAAGGCGCATCGCCTTTAAAACACTGCCCAATTCTATCCAGTTCTTGAATTCCAACTTAAGATGTGTTAAAAAAAATTAGTTGTCTTACAAAATGAGCTACCAAGAAAAGAAATGGTGGGGTCAACTTTCTCCGATGTGACTATCAGGGTGAGTCTTGCTACTATATCTTGGTTGCTCATTAGTAAATGATTTGCCACCTCTACCCATCCACCCTCATCCCCCACCCCTCACAACACAGCCTAAGATGACTGTTTATAATAGATTATGGAAAACTTTTACAAAATATACTTACATGTAGAAGAAGACGAGAAGTCGCACTGCATATCTGCCCATTTGTCCAAAAGCACCCGAAAAGAGTCCACTCAACGGCTGAATAATTGAACATATATGAGATTGAGAATCTGGTCTTTACATTATGGACTAATTACAAAGTCACAATCAAGATACAAAAAATTAACTATTTTGATTAAATGAATAACCTGACCTATTTATGTTACAAATGAGGAAGTCTTTGGCAAACTAGCTCACTGGGTTTATACACCAACAATAGTGGAATGCACAAGCAATCATTTCTTTGATGAAATTTACGAAAAGAGAGGTTTTAGGTAAGCAAGTTTCAGGACTGTTGGCTGACTGACCTTTCTCAATATCCACATCTTCAAATACAACAATTGGGCTTTTCCCACCAAGCTCCAATGAAACTGGCTGAAAAGGTGGAAGGAATTTAATAACAGGCTCTTCGCAAGCTCAAATTTTTAACTGGAAGCTGCTCCGCATATTTCTAACTAATGGATAGGATGATGAATTCTTC
>BQKN01000425.1:205162-231828 GCA_022839385.1 Asparagus kiusianus | reverse complement strand
ACTCATGATGGGAATTTGAAAGGCTTGAGAGAGGTAAGTGGGTTCCAAATTACAGCTAGAGGGTTCTTAAGGAGAATTACAGGGGTTACAAAATTGATGATTATTTAATTAAAAGTTACGATTAAGAATTTGAATGGGGGAACCCCTTAATGTCTACTTCGGCCATTTTATTGGACGAGATCTACTTCGGCCATTTTATTTATTTTTCAATGACTTAGGCCTCTTGAATTGGGCCTTTCCTCGTTTATTTAATTTTTTATTGTCTTTTTTCCCTTTTCCGGCCATCTAATAGGCCATATTTTTGTTTGTTGTTTTTTTATTTACTGGATTACCCTTCAATGATACCTTCATTATCACACATTTTACTCACTATTTTTCTATTTTGTTTATTTAATTCTGTTTGCAGTAGACATTTTTTTTATTTTAATACTTAGTAAGCCGATTGAACACAACTCTTTATTATATTTTTTTGAGGTTCAACACATGGATCCATATATAATCACAAACTCAACATGAACGCTTTTCAACAAATCTGATTTAAGGAAAAATTCTTTCAACAAATCCGATTTAACGAAAAATTCAGTAGCTTAAGGAAAAGGACATTCACTGCATACTCAAGCATAATTAAGTACACTAGTTAAAGAGAAATATAAAAACGAGTGGAAATAAAAGGGGTCTGACCTCAATAAGATTGTACTTCTCTATAAGCCACATTTTGGGCAATATACCAATTGAAAGCTTCACAGGAATGAGATACTTCAGAATCATCCTATACCAATAAGTTCAACAGGAAAAAGATAGACAAGTGAGACATGAACTCAATGAACTGATGAACTTTGATGTAGATACATAGTGTTATCTTATGATACAGCCAACAGCAATATGTGGATGGAGGTCACAAAGGGAAGAATTAATAATTACAGACATAAATGATAATAGCATCGAGACTTACCTTATATTAGCTTCATAACGACGATTACAATGGAGTAAAGCATACATAAGCTTTTGATCAGCCTGTCCTTCCACAGAAGGAAAAGAGAGACATTTCAGCAATTTGGTTCACAAAAAAGTACACACAGTAAGTACAGATTACAGACATCATACTAAAGTATAGATACAGAAGCAAATGCTCAATATCATTGTCTAAATCAAGTTTCAGATTCAATAAAAAAATGATGAATAATGTCTGAGGCTCCAGATGATACAATGTCAAAAGGTCAAGATTTTAAAACAATAAAAAATAGTACATGTACTGGTTGCCTAGATATTGGGATAAATGGAGGCAAGATACCCAAAGAAGAAAAATAGAAAACACAAACATGAGGCCAAAGCAAAGAAAACATTCATAAAAAGATCACGCGGTTGCCATCAAATACAAACAACTTCATAAAACTTCATTTTTACGAGGTCAACATACAAGGAGTTATAGAAATGGCAAATAAGCAGCTCTTAGTTCAAGCGTTTAGTTGTGTACTTACAGCAATAAAATTTTCATTAAGCACTTCTAGACGCCCTGTATAATACATGTAGGTGACCTGTTGATGAATGGAGGTCAATCTCCAGTTACAAAAATAGCAATATCAATAAAGACAATATGCAAAAAACAGAGAATATTATTAGAATGAATGCATATTTCTCTCAAACCTTGTCCCTCGTGGGAAACTCTTCAAAATCAAAGATCCGAGCAGTTTCAATACTTCTTATAACACTTCGACAAAGGTGTACCGTACCAAGCTGTAAAAATTCATATTGGTATCTTGGAGGTTATATGCTTCCAAATTACAAGAATTGATCTCTAGTAAAAATGGATTATCATCAGAGTACAATAAACTCTAAACAAAGATGGTAAACAACCTTGAAGTACACTTTAAACAGCTGGCAAGTTACATACAAGGCTCCTACACGTTTTGGGCCTTTACCCTACAAAATATAAATACACAAGGTAAACAGCTAAATAATAACCAGAGGTTAAAATCAAATAAGTATAACAAAATAAAAGGTTTAAGAATAAGGCAAATTCAATGTGTTTAATTAAATGATGGAAAACTGCTTAACATGAACAGCCATATCTGCTAATAAAAAGTATCCAAAAATACAACAAGCAACCATAGATGAACCTACCAGCCACAACAGGCAGGCCTGGTAATATTTAAACAAATATATCTGCCATCAATGACCCTACGGCATACAACTTATGGGCAAGAAATAATTAAATTCCTGTGCCAATTGCTCAACCACAGAAACAAAATATACAACGAAATGTTGTTCCTCCCTGATGTCTTCATCTTTACCTTAACAAGTAAATATACGCTTCCATAATTTGTGAAGTCATTTAGTTTATCAGCCAAGAAAAGAGTCAGGGCATGTCTGGTATGTTATCAATGAGATATTGACATAATATACCAAGCACAAAAGTCTCTCAACTTATAAATCTACTACTCTATACAAACGGGAGAACCCAATATTCACTATTCATGCTACAATAAATGCTACGTTAGCATTTACTGTAGTATTATCACCGCAGCAACAGGGAACTGTGTACCGTAGCAATTTTTAAAAGAACAGTAACACACGGGAATACTGTAGCATTTTAAAGATCTGTAGCAGCAGCGGGAACTGTAGCAATCCCAAAAATTAAAACTACTGTTGTAGCATTTAAAAAATGGGATCACTGTAGCAAAAATGATACGTCGTGCTTTGCACGGTGTTCACGACTAGTGTGATGTATACTCAGACCAATACATCTATAGAATCCTAGTATAACCTGCTTAAGCCCCAAGCTGTAACTTGGAGCTCACTACTAGTACGCCATTACCGACACTTCTGCCATCAGAAATCGTGATAATTATCCATTCGGCATTTAGTTCATTGAGCTTATTTTTATGTTCTTGCAGAAGCTTTTAGGCTAGGGTGGTAGTGATGTGCACATCATATGCTGATATCTTCCTTTTCACCTTCATCTAGATTTTCAACTCAAATATGTAAGCTATTTTATGACTTCTTAATCTAACATAGTCCTCTATCCTACTGTAAATTCTGGTCAAAACCAAAAAAAAATCAACTTTTTATGTGTCACTACTGTATTGGGCGAAGATGATGTTCAATTAACCGAATCAGGCAAAGACGATGACATAATAGTAAACAATTCAACTTCACCAAGACAAGCATAATCACTAAATTAACATAATCGTAAAGAATAAGAAGGCAAACTCACAGCAAGCGCCCCAAACACTTTCATCAGGAATGAACCGGCCCCCTTCAGCTTCTCTGGGGTTTTCCCAGAAGAAGCCAGGTCTCTATCAGCCATCTCTGCGAGCACTCTAATCTCACGAGTCACAGTGTACAAAGCCTCCATCGCCCACGCCGACTCCCAATTCCGAAACTCTTGCAAGAAAGCACTGCAAGATCCCAACTTTAGCAACAGAAATAACAATTGCGAGTGAATCTATCCATAAAAATCGAAACTTGAGACAAGATTAATGAGCTGAGAGGAAACAAAAGTGCAGAAGTAAATATTGCAGATAGATTTATATTTTCAATGCTTGGTTAGCAACATTGTTCTTAATCTTAGAAAAGATAAGTCTACAATCAACTGATAGCGATAAATGTTGCAGATTCTCAAAAAGGAAATTCAAACATAAACAACAATGACCTCTCATCAAAAAGACTTTCTAAATTTTAAATCTGGTAACTTTTGCATCAATTACTTTCAATCAAACATTGAATTCGAAATAAAAAAGTATATTTCTACAATTAACTTGCAGATATCCAAAATACTGATTTGCAGTAGATTCCCAACAATGCTACATACAACATTTGTCACTGCAGGACGTGTTATTTAAAACAAGTTACAAGATTTGAGGGTGTAAACAAAAATACAAAGATTTGGGGCCTAATATAGAAAGTTAGAAACAAGAAAGAATTTAGGCTCTACTAGGACAGAAACCCTAAATTCGGAGCACATCAATCTGTAAAATTTGAAACTTGAGGTAGTACCTTGCGGATTTTAGCGTGTTATACTAAATTTTATACAATCACTAAAGTCACACATCTAAACAGAAGGCAAAGCAGCTCCTAGTTTTGTCGTAAATTTTGGTATCCCTAGTGTCACCATTGGAGAACTGAAAGAACTATCAGATGGAGCTGATGAGACCGATTCTACGCTACTTCAAAGAGAACTTTGCATGAAGGTAGAATCTAAAGTTATTGTTCAAATGGTCAGAACACTTGTCGAGATTAACACCGTCACGGCCTTAATGGAAATGTGCATGCTTGGTGAATTATATACAATCGACTAAAGTTTCACATGTCCGACTATATGGAACACCAATGAGCTCCCAATTTTTCAGAAGTTTGTTATTTTTATGAGATTTTGTTACTGGAACTTCAAGGCGTCGAGTTTTTGAGATAAATGTGCTATGTTTGCTATTAAGAAAAAGGCATTTGCACTCATATCCCCCCAAAGCTTCACCTTTCTTTAACTTTGGTGCCATGAAGTTCTATTTTGACAGATTGATACCACAGAGTTCTCAACTTGAAGTTAATTCGACAATGTAATACATCAAACCCCTAACTTTCTCCCCACTTTCCCCAAAATTCTCCACGTTCGATATTCATGAACAAAACAGCGTTAGGTTTTTGCACGTCAGTCAAAATAGAACTTCAGGGTTCAAAACCGATCAAAACCAAAGTACCTTGCAGATTTCTCGAAGTAAGCATACGCATCAGCGAACCGACGAACTCGATGTGAGTGCACAGCGCGCAGCAAGGGGGACAGCACGTCGGCGAGATCCTGAGGGTAATGGTTGAGGAGCCGGAGGGCGGAGTCAGGAGAGACGGCGGCGACGGCGTCGGCGACGGAGAGGAGGAAGGGGGAGGAGGAGGAGGAGGAGGAGACGGCGAGGAGAGAGGAGAGGGCGGCGGCGTTCTGGGCGGCGACGGCGTCGGAGTAGCGGGAGAGGTAGTCGGAGATCCGGCGGTTCGATTCGCCCATGCTCGGATACGACGCCATTGAAGAGTCGATGGATCGATTTGGGTTCAGGGGTTAAACCCTAGCCCCTTGGTCCCAGGACCCAGTAACTCAACCTAATATTTGGGTCGAGAGCTGGGTTAGAATATTATATAGCCATTGACTTATAGCGTTAATTGCACACAGACCCCTTGGTATTACTCAGTTGCAAAAAAGGGATCTCCTGTAGCTAAAGTTGTTGCGAAAAGATCCCTCCAGCATTAGCACAAGTGCGAATACGCCCTCCTTGTAAACTTTTTCGACTCCTTTAAAAGTCCAAAAAAGTAGCAATCGGATATCTATGCTCACTAATAGTATAACATAAGAGAGGTCTCTTTACAATTAGGTGATATTAAATGGTTTGTGTTCGCAATTAACCCTTGATTTTATTCTAATCCTGTTATTAGGGTTTTTTTTCCTAGAAACCACTTTAAAATAGGGTCATTTTATAGAAACTTCCTCTCATCAATTTGTATATAAGCCACTTTTAAGCTATTATTTATTGCAATCAACCACATACACTCACTTTTAAGTTTTAACTCGGGTTTTTTCGGTTTTGTTGTAATAATTAATTTTTAGATACCAAGTATAATTGATGTCAGTTATCAAACAAGGAATAATTTTGCAGATTTGTGGAGTGATTAAGGTCCTCTAACTCCTTGTGATGTATGACTTAACTCCTTTTGATGTATGACTTTAAGGTTTTCTGTTATTCCATGCATAAGAAAGAACTCGTAAGAGGGTGAAGTTGGGTGCTCCGATTTTTTCTCCAACGATCAAGTTAGTAGGTGATCTTGAGTGGGGAAATATATAATTAACTGTTAGACGTATCAAAAAGGCCAGAGAGAGTTACCTCAGGCAGTTCCTCTCATTTTTATAGTGGATCTGAGGGGGAAGAAGGTAATTTGGGCCGAGTCTAGATAGGCGGTTGAGTCGACAGACCTGTGCTACGTGTCGGTTACTGAGGATGAATTCAGTTAAGGAGTCCGTTGGTGAACGCCGCAAACTGATGTTGTAAGGATTAGATGATGTACTAAGCGGATTCTTTCAGCTAAGCTTGAGCGACGTAGCCCGCATGTGGCTCTTCAGGGATTGGATGGGCAGGCCTATGCCTAGAACCAAATATCATGATCGAATAAGAAAGAATGTCCCACAGAGGGCGCCAAACTGTTGATGTCAGTCATCAAACATGGAATAATTTGCATGCTTGTGGAGTGATTAAGGTCCTATAACTCCTTCTGATGTATGGTTTTTGGGGTTTTCTGTTCTTTCTTGCACAAGAAAGAACTCATAAGAGGGAGGAGTTGGGTTCTCTGATTGTTCCTCTGACAATCAAGTCGATAAGTGACTTGAGTGGAGAAATATAGAGCTAGCTCTTAGTTGTGTTAAAAAGACCAGTAGGTTGTCTAAAAATTACTGTAGATCGGTGATGGATATAATTTGACAGCTTCTAGAAGGTTATAATTTAAAAACTTTCACGTAAATCGATGAAGGTTACTGTATGGTGGGAAAATTGAAAAAAGAAATTGAAAAAATGAATTTGTATTATTCTCTCTAACAGACTTAGAAAAAGAATTAACTACAATTCTCTCAATATAATTTCTTTCTAACAAACTTAGAAAAAGGAATTACAATCTTCTTGTATCGGATTCCCGATTTACAAAAGAGAGAAAGATTGACAGTGATTATTCCCTTTGTTTTAAAACCGAGTTCTTCTTGATGTCGATGGAATGCCTCCCTCGATGTTTGTGTCGAGTTTGCTTTTCGTTGACGATCTGAACGTTTTACTTTAGTGGAACACGGTGTCTTCCTCTTGATTGATGTTGAGGAGAACTTGCGTGGCAAGTTTGGAAAGAACTCTTAACGAGTTTTAGAAGTTAGAGTGAGTTTAAACTCTGTAAAAGAGTTGATTAATTTAACCAAAAATCGGTTTCAAGCCAAGAACAAACTCCTTGTTGCTGAAATTGAAAATTCCCTCAGTTGAAGATGAATGCCGAACTTCTTCTCCCCAATTCCGATCAGAGGAAGATCCTTATTTTAACTCCATTGAGTTTTGGATTTATAGGGGGATTAAGGGGTGTAACCGCCATTTAATCTGCTCTTTAGTGGGGGCTTAATTACACCATTAATCGGGTGTAACAGTCCCTTAAACCGCTCCCCAAATCGTGGGTGAAAAACAGTTTCTAGAACCGTTTGAGTCACATTTGAATGAATCAAACGCAGGTCTTGCGTTGCTGGGAGTGAATCCTGCGTTCGAAGGCAGCGTTTGGAAGCTGCGCTAGCAGCTGAATTTGAGTTGTGTCTGCGGCTGAACGCTAGAAGTTGCGTTAGCAGCTGGATTTGAGCTGCGTCTGCGGCTGAACGCTAGAAGTTGCGTTAGTGATTGATAACGCTGAAAGCCGCGTTAGCAGCTGGATTGAGTTGCGTTTGTAGGTTGATAACACAGTGTTTGAGTTGCTTTGACTCTGGAACGCGGCCGCTTGTGTTTTATTTCTAGGATGCAGAGATGAGTTCTGCGTCTTGGATTGAAGAGATCGTTGACTTATAATCTCTTCTGTCAGATCGTCGTAAAGATCGTCGTTTTGTAATCTTTGTTTTAACTCCTTGAAATGTGAGAGCCGTCAGATTGTAACTCTCGCTGTTGATTGTGAAGACTATTGAATCAAAGCTTTCATCGGTTGTCATGAAGGTCGTCAAATTGTAACCTTTCTCGATCTACGTGAAAATCTTCCAATTGTAGCCTTCATTTGCTAAGGTGAAAGTTATTTGGTTGTAACTTTTATTGTTGAATTGTTGATGCAAAATTCGTCAGGTTATAACTTCCATCATTAGTGTTTAATGGGGATCAACTATCTGCAGTGATATTTAGACAACCTACAGTTACAATCTGACAACCTTCACAATAACCGATAAAAGTTCTAATTCAACAACCTTCACAATCAACATTGAGAGTTAAAAATTTGATGACTCTCATATTTTCAAGGAACCAAGACGAAGATTTTAATATGACGATATTTGTAATACTCTAGCAAAAGAGACTACAAATTGACGGTCTCTTCAAATCAAGACGCAGAGCTCACCTTTGCATCCCAGATTCAAAACTCAGAGGTCATGCCCACATTTCAGATTCAAAACGCAAAGGTCATGGTTGCGTCTCAGATTTAAAACGCAGAGGTCATGCTCGCGTTTCAGATTTAAAACGCAGAGGTCGTGGTTGCGTTTCAGATTCAAAATACAGAGGTCGTGGCTGCATTTCAGATTCAAAACGCAGGGCTCACCACTGAATTCCTAGCCACCAGTGCAGAGCTCTGTAGGCGTCAAAAAATGCTGAAAGATATCCAAGTACAACTCAAGAAGAGATCATCCAAAGAGCAAAAGAACACAAAGAACAGTGTAGACTGTCTCGGCACGCGAGACAGTGTTTACTGTCTCGCTCGCCATGCGAGACAGTGTTTACTGTCTCGCCGTGCGAGACAGTGTTTACTATCTCGTGGCGAGACAGAGTTTACTGTCTCGCAGTGCGAGACAGAGTTTACTGTCTCGCACGCGAGACAGCTTTCAAACATTCAGAAACCGTTTCATAAACCGCTGACACGTGGCCACCAACTGTTCAAGAACGTGGGGAACGTCGTGGGCGAGAATCACGTTGATAACTACCAGAATAACGGAGTTTTAAAACGTGGAAGGCAGTTACAAGAAAACTGTCAGGCGGTTGAAGATTTCCAAGACAGTATTTACTGTCTCGAAACCCGAGACAGTGTTTACTGTCTCGGAACCCGAGATAGTCTTTACTATCTCGGCCGCCGAGACAGTAAACACCGTCTCGGAAGCACAGTTTGTCTCGGGGCTATAAATACCCCCTGAGATCATTTTGAACGGGGGGGATCCAAGGCTGAACAGAGAGCATTGAGGAGAGCACATTTTCGAGCATTCTAGAGCAGAGAGAGAGAAGACTTGATCTTGGTGTGATTCCTTGACATTCAAGCTTTGACTTGAGTTCAAGAAGAACGACTATCTTACTCTGATAAGATATCGTTTCAAATTCTCACTTCGATAAACGAAGAAAGAATCATAAGCCCCCTCTTCACGATCTGTGATTCGGTGGTCCACGAACCAAAGCGTTCCCGGCACAGGCAAAGAACCCACAAAAGCAGTGATCCAAACAACGATCCTGCGTTTATTTTCTCAAAAGTTATAATTTTTGCTTTGTTGTGTAAAGAGGTCTTATAAAAAGACTATTTCTTGTGAATTTTATTATAATCGACTGAAGAGACAATGAATTCCTCAACAAAACAGACTTTTGACGGAAACAAGCTCAACTCTGCGTTCCAATCCCAGAACGCAGAGTTCGTGCCAGAACACAAAGTTCATGCCAGAACGCAATTCTTACGTTTGTCTCGTTCAAACACGAGCTGAACGGTTTCAAAACCATTTTTCACGATTTGAGGGAATCACTCCCCCACTTACGAGTGAATTAAGGGGGCGGTTACACCCCTTAATCCTCTACAAATGGCAAAAAACTCAACTGAGTTCAGGATCTCCAAATTGGATCGACTTTTTACATCCAAAAAATCGCATAAAGAGAGATCAGTGTTCGTGTTCTTGGAGATCTTGGAGCGTCCTTCAGCAACAAAGGTCTTGGAGCTTAGATCTTGGTTATAAACCGATTTTCGGTTAAATCAATTAACTCTTTTATAGAGTTTTAAACTCGCTCTGAGTTCTTAAACTCATTAAAAGTTATTTTCAAACTTGCCATGTAAGTTCTCCTCAACATCAATCAAGAGGAAGATATTGTGTTCCAACGAGGTGAAACGTTCGGATCGTCAACGGGATACAAGGATCTGAACTCCCATCGACACCAAGAAGAACCCATGTTTGTAGGTGTAATTTTTGATCTCCCGAAAACAGGGAATTTCGTTTGTATTGATAAGAAGGCTTATTACAAACTAATAATCAAATGGTTACAACAGAAACAGAGGGAAGGCCCTCCTTGTTTAATCGTGGGGACTTTAAGGTAGCTACAGGATGCTTCGCTCGGTGCTTGTGCCGAGTTTGCCTCCCTTGGACGATTTGACCGAGGTTGTTGGAGAGCTTCAGTACTCAGTAGGAGCTCAAGGTGAAGGAGTTTGTCTCTTCTGGCTCGCCGACGATCAGGGCTCGGAGCTAGGAGATGGCGCTGTAATGCAAGGGTATGCAGAAAGCTTCTTCCTCTCTTGATTGATCAATCGATCGATCCTTTTCAAGTTGCTGAAAGAAGCCTTTTAATAGGAGAGAGACAGTTTGGCTGTTCCTGGAATTATGGGATGTGACCATACATTGTTCAGAGACATTCCGCTGTTCCTCTGTGCTACCAGCGGTCATTCGAGGAGCCGCATGTTGCGTCACGTCGCGTAGGAGTGGGAAAGCCCCTCCTCGTACCCGTGACGGCGGTTGCCAGATGCTTGAGTGGATCTGACCAGCTCATCGAGCGCCGACGGCTCTTGCTCTCGGTTTGGACGAGTGAGGTAAGCAGCATTTATGAGGGTGCAGGCTGCTCTGGCAGCTATCTGCTTACCCGCGCTGCGAGTCACCGAGTGACCATTTGACGGTCCTGGGGTCCTGTGCCTTCTCTCCTCTCCCTATGTCTTGATAGAGGTTGGAGAATGGACGTCGCGTGTCTGAGTGAGCTCCAGATAGCTTGCGGTGCGCCGACGGCTTCGGTTTCCCATTCTGATGGGTGAGGTGACCTGCATTTATGAGGGTGCAGCCCGGTCCGGCGCCTGTCTTGCTTGCTTGAATTGCGGGCGGCCGTCTGACGAATCTGGAGCGCTGTGCTCCCTCCCCATGCATCACGGGAAATGGGGAAGGTTCGTCCCTGGAAACCCGGCTTTCAACTCACGTAGGTAGACGTGGCCCTCTGTGGGCGGGTTTGGTATATGAGGGCGGATTTGAGCCACTGTGAGCGGATGAAGGCGAAGTCGCACCCCTGCGAGCGGACTTGGCTTATGAGGGCGGATTTGAACATCTGCGAGCGGATCTGGCTTATGAGGGCGGATCTACTCTGTTAGTGGGTCCATATGACTTGGCGCGTGAGGGCCCAGGTGTGCTGTCGAACCCGTTTCATGGCTACACCCCACTCTTCGTCTCAGTGGATGGTCTTGATTTATGGGCGAATTTGTTTGCTAGTCCGCCACGGTAATTTTTACCATCTACAATGTTAAACAAAGGGAATGATATCCGTCGATCCCTTCTCTCTTTTATAAATCGGGAAACTGATTGAGAGAAAATGTATTTTTTTTTTAAGTCGTTAGAGAGAGATTGCATTGAGAGAATTGTAACTCATTCTTTTTCTAAGTCTGTTAGAGACAATAATATAAATTCATTTCTCCATTTTCTTCCTCAATTTTCCCACCAAACAAGACCATAAAGAGTTACTTCATACAGTTCCTCTCCTTTTTATAGTGGATCTGAGGGGCAAGAAGGTAATTTTGGCCGAGTCCAACTAGGCAGCTGAATCGGCAGACATGTACTACGTGTCGGTTGCCGAAGGATGTGAGTTGCCTGGTCATTTATTATGGGAATGACAGCAGGTGCTTGGTACTGACTGGGTCCGATGAGTCATAAAGGCTATGTGGGCTAGAGAAATGATGACTTTATGAGAGCAATTAATACAAGGATAGACGGCTGCAGGCACGGGGTTTGAGAAAACTACTAACTCTTTTAGTCGTCCAGCTGACTGTTGACCATACATGTTGGCGGCTGATACAACGGGCCAAGTGGGTGTTATTCGCAAGGGCGATTTGGCCGGGTTGGACTACAAGTACCTTCTTTTGACTCGGTAACGCAAGATGTCGGCTGAACAGCTGGCCGAGTCGGGTGGCTTGTGGAATCAATCGAAGGTTTGGCCAAGTAGTACCGCCTTTTGTCTCGGTTATGTGATATGTCGGCTGAACAGTGGGCCTAGCTGAGGCAGAGATTATCTTCATCTTGAATTAGATGTATTAGGTATAGTGTAAGACACATGGTGATTGCTCCGTGGAGATTAGTATTAGTATGTTTTAGGAGTGTAACAAGTATATTAGAGAGATTATGATCAATTACCAAAAACATTAATTGAAAAGTGGGCCTACATGGCTTATTGCCATAAAAACCCCCTAAAGATGATTTATTTACAAACTAGTAGTGGTCTGCATGAAAAGCCACTTATAATTAGTTTTTTAGAAAGAATTGATGGAAAGTAAATTTCGACAGATTGCTGATCAACCCAAATCCGGTTTTAATTAATCCAAACCCAACCCACTTAACAAGGTCTCAAACATACCAATTAAACAAACCGCCCCTAATTCGAACAGGACTAGAGATAGAGTTCCGATAGGACACGAACTCTTCTATAAAATACATCAATTATGTCCTTAAAACATTAATCTTCTTCTTTATGAATCAAGCGTCGCTGCTTTTTTTAGCAATAAAAAACGTAACATTAATGGAGCTCACCGGCGACGCCAACTCTCTCCCCTCCCCCTCCGCCCCCGACGCCGCGAAACGCCGAGTGTGCTACTTCTACGACTCGGACATCGGCAACTACTACTACGGCCAGGGCCACCCCATGAAACCCCACAGGGTCCGCATGACCCACTCCCTCCTCAAAAACTACGGCCTCGTCCGCCCTGGCCTCCTCCACCTCTTCCGCCCCCGCCCCGCCCGCGGCCGCGACCTCCGCAAGTTCCACTCCGACGACTACGTAACGTTCCTCCGGTCCGTCACCCCCGACACGCAGCGCGAGCACCGGAAGTCTCTCGGCCGGTTCAACCTGTGCGAGGACTGCCCGGTCTTCGACGGGCTGTACGAGTTCTGCCAGACGTACGCGGGGGCCTCGATCGGCGCGGCGAGGCAGTTGAGCAGGGGGGGCTTCGACGTCGCGATCAACTGGTCCGGGGGGCTGCACCACGCGAAGAAGAGCGGGGCGTCGGGGTTTTGTTATGTCAACGACATCGCGTTGGCGATCCTCGAGTTGCTCGAGGCGCATCAGGTTAGTTTTTGTTCGGTCTTTTTTCCTTTTCCGGTTTAAATTAATACCTCACGATTAATACTTAATTACTTTTTCACGGTTGAGAGAGCGTTTCCTTGCATGAGGTTAGGTTTTCGTTCGGTCATTTTTATTTCTGGTTTGAATTTGGGTCATGAGTACGGTATGAATCTTTCATTCACCAAAAGCTATGTTATAGAATTGTTATTAGGTCCTTAAGTTCTCGTCTCTTGCCGCATCGGCTCTCGATTAAAAAGAGCGATCCGAAACAACCTGTAAGAATTGGCGGATCTAATAGCAATTTCGATAATTCAAGGGACTTAATTCGAAATACTAGAGAACGAGGGGATTATCATCATCGTTAAAGAAAACCGTGCCCTGCGTGGCTTTATGTGGGTTTTTAAGATAAAACTCGGGTATAAATAATTGACTACTTCCCCTACTATAGTAATCTCTGTTTTAACTGTTACAACATTTTCTGAATTGTTCTGCTACAATATTCCCGTGTGTTACAGTAATATTTTTTCAAAAAAAACCTACACCGTCCATAACGCTACAGTAAATATCACTGTGACGTTTACTGTAGCATGAATAACGAACATTAGGTAACTAGCGAAATGGGCAGCTTTTGCAAATACCAATTCTGTGGGCGGCAAAATAGGAAAAGTACCCACGCGAATTCCCAACTCGGACACCAATTCCAGTCCAAATCGGGTGGAGCCCTAATTCAAACCGGACCAGCTAAGCATCATAAGATCCGCTTTCACAGCCAGGGGGAAAAAAAAAGAAAAAAAAGAAAAAGAAAAAAGAAAGAGAAATCCCCGAAATCCCCCACAACGCCGCCCGGCGAGGACAATGGAGTTCACCGGAAACCTCGCCGCCGGCGACCTCCACTCCCTCCCGTCCTCCTCCTCCCCCGACGCGGCCAAGCGCCGCGTCTGCTACTTCTACGACCCCGACGTCGGCAACTACTACTACGGCCAGGGCCACCCGATGAAGCCCCACAGGATCCGCATGACCCACTCCCTCCTCCACCACTACGGCCTCATAAGCCCCGGCCTCCTCCACCTCTTCCGGCCCAACCCGGCCCGCCACCGCGACCTCTGCCGCTTCCACTCCGACGACTACGTCTCCTTCCTCCGGTCCGTGACCCCCGACACGCAGCACGACCACCAGAGGTCCCTCAAGAGGTTCAACGTCTGCGAGGACTGCCCGGTCTTCGACGGGCTGTACGAGTTCTGCCAGACCTACGCGGGGGCCTCGGTCGGCGCGGCGGTGAAGCTGAACAAGGGCACCTACGACATCGCCATCAACTGGTCCGGGGGGCTGCACCACGCCAAGAAGTGCGAGGCGTCGGGGTTCTGCTACGTCAACGACATCGTGCTCGCCATCCTCGAGCTGCTCAAGAAGCACGAGGTGAGATGAGGGTTTTGGGTCGGTTTCCGTTTAGGTTTTTGTCGGCGGCTTTTATGATTTAGATCCGGCGCATTGTGAAACCTGTGTGCTTTTAGATCACGACCCTAACCCTAGACCTACTCCCCCCCGATACCCGAAACCCCCCGATACCCCGAAACGAACATCGGAGATCTTTGAAGGGGAGTTATGATATTGCGATTAATTGGTCTGTGGCGTGGTATCATGCGAAGAAGTGCTTGGCATCGGGATTTTGTTATGTTAACGATATTGTGGTTGTCATTCTTGAGTTGCTCAGAAGTATGAGGTGGCGAAATTTAGGTTGATTTTGGGTTTAAATTAGTTCATGAGTGATATGGTATGAACCTTTTCATTGGATGTTGAATTGAAATATGCGGATGCTACTAGATCATAAGCATTGTGAGACCTTTATACTACTAAATATTAATCATAATCCTAATTATAACCCTAACCACTTTGAGGACTACATCTCCTTCCTTTGATTCGTTACCTCGACAACCAAAACGACCACTAACGATCCCTTAAATGATTCAGTGTGTGTGAAGATTGGCCGGTCTGGCATTGTCACTAATGAATCTGTTTTGTGCCCTTTGCTTTCTCTTTATGAGGTGTTACTTTGGCTACCTAGATTGC
This sequence comes from Asparagus kiusianus, assembly GCA_022839385.1. Lineage (NCBI taxonomy): Eukaryota > Viridiplantae > Streptophyta > Magnoliopsida > Asparagales > Asparagaceae > Asparagus > Asparagus kiusianus. The sequence continues at coordinate 216,748 of BQKN01000425.1, read as the reverse complement.
TATTTCCATTGTTTAAATGCGAACGTTAAACTTTTTAATTGGAGATGATTCGGAGAAAAAGTCGAGGATGTTTAATCACGTTTGTAGGCATAGTATTGGTAAATTAGTGCTTCCTCCTTTGGGCAAAAAGTAGAAGTTGTTGTTTGTCGGTGTTGTAAATAAAGTCATGATGATTCCGTTCGCTTCCACTATGATTACTATCCTTGATGTTCCAAAAGTTAGATACACCGAGAGAAGGCGAAATAAAGATGTTTTTTGTGTGTGCCACTGTCAGTTGATCATTTTATATGCATGCATCATGTAAGAACAGACCTTATTTGTCATTGTTTTCATTATCAAGGGTTTCACTTTGATTGCTTTAACTTCCGAACCTTAAGAAACATACTGATCTCTTAATCTGTTAAGATAGGAGCTGGATTTCTGTGCCAGCAGAGTATGAGGGGAAGGCTGAACCTCTTGGGAAGTTTGATGAGGGGGAAATGGTTATGATTGAGAAATCTGTTATAACCGTTGCCGCTTATGGTATGCAAGAGTGTTTTTTTCTTCTTCGAATTTTTAGTTGATCAATAGATGTTAGAAGAGTTGGCTTTTATTGAGAACAGAAGTAGATGAAGGTTCACATAGGTTGGCAGCAAGATGAAGAGAAGACAATGCTGAGTATCCAAAGCTATTCAAAACATTACTTCAATGTAAAAGTCTCTCCACCCGCAAAACTCCCACTAAGCCATTTCCATTGATGTCACTTGACGAGAATTGGATAACCTAATCTTGGCCACATGATGTTTTCTTTATTGAATTGCCTTTCTGAATTACATGCGATGATGTCAGCTATCATCATATCTTTCTTAGTATACATTACTGATTTATTTGGGTCTACTTCGTTTTCTGATGTATAAATTATTTATATCTGTTGTCAGCGTGTTCTGTATATAGACATTGATATCCACCATGGCGATGGTGTGGAAGAAGCCTTCTACACTACTGACAGAGTAATGACGGTTTCTTTCCATAAATTTGGCGACTATTTTCCCGGAACAGGACATATACGCGACATTGGATATGCAAGAGGGAAGCATTATGCTGTAAATGTTCCCTTAGATGATGGAATTGATGATGAGAGCTATCATTCTTTGTTCAAACCTATAATAGCCAAAGTCATGGAAGTTTTTCAGCCTGGTGCTGTGGTGCTTCAATGTGGTGCTGACTCCTTGTCTGGCGATCGGTTAGGTTGCTTTAATCTTTCTGTCAAAGGCCATGCTGAGTGTGTGAGGTATGTAAGATCTTTCAACGTGCCACTCTTGATGCTTGGTGGCGGCGGGTATACGATTCGCAATGTTGCTCGATGTTGGTGCTACGAGGTAATATGCAACAGTTTGAATTTTCTATATATAATTTCCATCACCATGTTGAATTAGCGCATGTGCAGCTTTTCTCTCCCTAAGTCGGATAAATTCATTTCATGAATCAAGAACTCATTCCATAACATAGAAACATATACTTCTGCAGATAGTTACTGGATTATATTGGATGGCATGGCCTTAAAAGTTTGCAAGTTGCTAATAATTGAAATCATCATATCGTTTTAAGTCATTAACTAGTAGCCATTAGCGTAAAATTTGTCCTTATATAGAAAGTTCATAAGTCCATTGCACTAATTATGTAATAACCCTACCATCACTACACCATGTTCTTGTTTTCTATAATATAATTTCCATCACCATATCAAATTAGTGCATATAGCTACTTTAGCCCCCTAAGTCATATAAATTGATTTCATGAACCGGGAACTTAGTCCTTAACATATAAACATATATCTCTGCAGAGAATAACTAGACATATTGGAGGACATAACCTTAACATTTTTGCTTGTTACTAATCATTGAATTCATCATTTTTAGTCATTAACTAATAATTGGTGGCCATTTATGTAAAATGGCTCCTTATTTAGAAAGTTTCACTTTTTCCCCTAAATTTATTTTATGATTTGTCCTCTATTTCTTACATGAAAACGATTTAGGCATCTACATGATTGACTGATAGTTTGCGAAAGAGTTGGTTAGTCAGGTGATGGACCATTTAGATGATCAGATATTTTTATTAGCTGTGTGGGGATCTCATGCATTGTGTACATGTCATTGATATTCCTAGTTTCTTATCATTACTATATAATTTCCTTCTGTCGCTATATTTTCCTAGTTTATTAATTGTAATATATTTTTCCTTTGCTTTTTTGATCAGACAGGGGTTGCACTTGGTATTGAACTTGATAACAAGGTGCCTGAACATGAATATTCAGGATATTTTGGTCCAGACTACAACATTCATGTTGCTCCAAGTAACATGGAAAACAAGAATTCACAACATTCATTGAATGATATAAGAGTACAGGTCCTTGAGAATCTTTCACAGCTCCAACATGTTCCTAGTGTCCAATTTCAAGAAAGGCCACCTGATACCGAGTTCCCAGAGGTAATTTTCTCACCATTTTTCTTTCCTTTTTTCCTTACTTTTTTGCCAGCCATGTACACGATGGACCCAGTTCCAGTATGACCTCATTCTCTGTTCATATCATCTTTGTTTTGATGTCATCTCTGGCTTGTATTAGTTGTATTTTGCTCTATAGTACATGTCCTTTTTTTCTTTTATTATAAGGATGTGTGGGGACTCCTTAAAATGCGAAAAGAAATTATATGTTCCTAAAGTTTATATCACTTCTTTTTTCTTTTTATTAGTTGTAGGCAGCTATATATTCGATGGATAATTTAATCCAATGCCAGCATGGCCTTGTGCTCCATCTCATATTTGTCTTGATATCATCTCTGCCAAGTGGTAACTATAATTTGGATGAATATTATCCTGTTCCGTTTTCTATCATAAGGCTGTAAGACACTACCTTTTAAGTGTTCAAAGAAATTGTCTTGTGTGCTCTTAAATTATTTGTCTGTATGTTTGTAATTTATGCATGCATGTATACATCAATTGATTGGTTGTCAGAAGATCTACTTTTGGCAAGTTTTGACTAAATTTTTTGCTACTATAAATTTCCATGAAAATTATGAACTGCAATGGATTCTGATGAAGGAATAGATCTTTTTTCAAAAGAAGCATGAGAGTATGAAAACTTTTTATTGTTTAGTCATATGAACGCATATGATCATGTAGGATGATTGGAGAAAGGAAATATGTTTATGATTATTTTTAGTCATCTGAAAAACAATATTATTTACCATCATATTCCTTCCTGGGATGTGTTTAATGGCTAAGGTACATGGTCTTATAGTGGAATTAAGTTCCCTTGAGCAAACCTGCCCCCTTTTCTTTCTTTTAGTCTCTTGCATAGTTGAGAACCTTGGCACTTGCTTGCTGGTGAGTAAATGAGAAGAAATGTATGGCCAGCATACTTGAAGGAGATGAATAGGGTTTAAAGCTATTCAAATGAAGGCTGGGAGAGCCAATCGAGGTTGTGTAACAAATTTTGGAAGGTTGCACCTTGGTTACATGAGCTTAAACGATAAAGATGACTAGTTAAACTTTCCTATTGGTTTTTTGGTTTACAAGGTTATATAGCAAGTCCCTCTAGTATATATACTTTCAAGGAAAGAAATCCACCACCAATGTAAAGAACTGATGTCAGGTGGGTCTGTTGCCAGTCAATGACAAATGACTAATTTGGGTTTCTTTCTTCTCTCAAGAATATTTCAGTTATTAGCCATTTGCAGGTTGGGGGTCCTTTGCGAAATTTTAGGGGTATTTTGTGAGAATCCCAAAGTTCAGGAGTGTTTCATGGGAAACCCCCCAAATTTCTGAGGGAGTATTGTGAAATTTTACTCTTCCTTGATGTATGGCCTTATCTATGGAGGTGTGCTCCGAAGGAGAGACTCTATTTTGATGCAAAAGATTCAGTTTCTGCTGTTGATATCTATTTGAATAAAAATCTGGATTGCCATATTAAAGCAAAGAGGTCTATGTTTTTTGGTTTCCAGGCTGATGAAGATGAAGAGGATTTGGACGAAAGAAATGATCCAGGTTATGATATGGAAATGGATGATTCTAATCATGCCGATACAACATGGTAGACTACTTACTGTTTTTTTTTGTTTTGCTTCTTTAAGGTTTATATTTTTATTGCTGATATATACGTGCATGCTTGCAGCAAATCCCTTGACCATATTCAGGATGAGAAAGCCAATATGGATGTGGAACCTGAACTGATGGGTCAGGTAATTTAATGCTTGAATACTTCACTGCAACATATCCATAAATGATTTTTGTTAATAATATGCATTCAACATCTTTTTACTTTATATTTTTTATTTTTCGTGGTTTTAGAATCTAGGTACTTAGCAAATTTCTTCTTTTTGGATATTAGTCCTCCATAATATCAAATTTGGATATTAGTCCCTTACAATACGAGGCCTACATGATATTAGTCCTTCACTTTTGTGGTCTAAATCTCATAAGCAACCATGAGCCAAGACTAATCGAGACCGTTAATGACAACTTCCTCCATCCCAATTTCTCTAAATGTAACCTAGAAATAGCTGAATTGGCCATATTTCTCTAATGTAAACCATGCTGCAAATTGAGTGGACATTTGCTTCTTAAAGAGGAGATTTTTGTTTTTTTAATGTTTCTCAGATCTTGTTGTCCTTTGATCTTCAGGGATCTCCTAAAAAGGTCAATGAAATTGTTAAAGGTGTCGAGGCCATCACAGTGGCAATGCCTTCTAGCTCGAAGGTGAGATCATTGCAACTTATATATAGGTTAAATTCCACGAAAGTGCTGTGAACTTTGGGAGTTTTGCACAAATATAGCATAAATTTTTTTTGTTAGAGAAAACTATTATGAACTTTTGTCTATGATGTACCACACAGTTTTGTTAGAGAAATTTACCCACTTAAATATCAGCACAAACAAAAAAGAAACTGCAGGTTTCTTATAACGTTTCATCTGAATTGTTTTTGTGTTACCAGGTGTTGGGTGAGAATTCAGTCATTGCAGATGAGCAGAGCAGCAGAAAGGGACAACAAGAAGAAATGAACAGAATATATGGCGAAAAGCTTTGACCTTCGAACTCGCTAAATAATCGTTATGTAAATGGATAGTTTTGCTGCAACATGATGCCCTCCGTAATTGAAAGGGATCCTGTTTGTTATATTTATGCAATCATTATCAGTTTGTGCTGATTTTGCATTTAACTGATAAATGATGTTCACCCTCATTAATAGATGAATTTTCCTCTTTTTTTTTCTTTTTTGCCCAAGGCATGCAAGAAAATTTTGGGTGTACCTAGTTTCTGTAATAACAAAACTAGTTTATACAATGTGCTTGGATTGTATATTGGCTTGTATTTCTCATATTTAAAGAACTAAAGAACTCTTGATGATCCCTTAAACGGGACAATTTTATTCACATAGATCATCGTGAACGTTTGCAACCTGTGTGATGGGGAATGGACTGAGAGGATTCTGAGTCAAAAAGGTTTGCCATTGATTGTTCAAGATTAGAGAGAATCCGAAAAGATCGTCGCAGGGTGTTCGATCATCGGAAATCATTGGAGGGCGTTGGATCGTCAAACGGGCTGATTGATAAGAATATGGATTGGTGTGAGACAAGGTACTGCAGTAAATTCAAGGGACAGCTCTTAAAATCGGATGCCCATAGGCGAGTTTCCCCTCTCGTTGCCAATTTTGGAGGTTCTCAGGAGAGGAATTGTGGCAATGCAAAGAGGATAGACATAGATCACGTACGTGATGTTTTGTGATGTTGAAGTTGGCCAAACTTTAAGAGCATCTAGGTAAAGCTCAATGCCTGTTAGAATTGATATTTTGAGAACATAGTATTGTAGGCAATAAAACTTGCCTTAATTTCTAGCAAAGAAGCTCAAAATTGACAAAAAAACGCTAATATCTCTTAAACCGTAAGGAATTTGGCGAAACGGGCAGGAGCAAACCGAATCATTTGGGGTTGGTTTGATCGGCTCCGTCTCGTCGAGATAGTCGATTTTCATATATAATTCGTCCAATTCTGACTTACGGTTTGAAAGTTATGACCCGTTCGTCGTAGCATGTTTTGAAGTCCGCCTGCAAGACTGGACTTTGCCTGAACATTGAAGTTCGCCTGCAATGCTAAGTCCGCCTGCAAGATTGGACTTCGCCTGAACATTGAAGTTCGTCTGCAATGCTAAGTTCGCCTGACAACTTAGCTCTCCTGAACTGATTGAAGCCCGCCTAACAACTTCGCTCGTCTGAACTGATTGAAGCATGCCTGACAGCTTCGCCTATGAGGTTCGCCATGTAGCGAGACTCAACATCAAAAGATGAGGTTCGCCACGTAGCGAGGCTCGACATCAAAGTTCATCACTGTGGACAAAGCTACTCTGGAAGATGAAACTCATCATTGGAAACGAGGTTCGAAGCTCGTCATTGGATACGAGGTTCAGAACTCATCACCTGACGTAAAGATTATTAATGAAGATGAGGCTCGTCAAAAGGAAATTCACAAGACTTGCTACGCAGTTGGACTCAGCTATCGAAGATGAAGTTCGTTGGTGAATACGAAGCTCGTCAGACGATGTCAATGAAACTAGAGTTCGCTATACTACAAAGTTGGCCTTAGAAGACGAACCTCAATACATATTGAGGCTCGTATAATCAGATGAACCTCACCATGCAGTGCGGCTCGTCGTCCGCAAGAGATCCAGCTGTAACAGCTTCGAAGACTCAGTCAGCAATGTGGGCTAAATTCAAGGAATCAGTTACGCCACGACTCCGCGATTTCAGTACATCAGTTACGACCTCTACCCACAATTTTAGCACGTCAGTTACGTGTTGAAACTTTATAAATAGCCGCAATCAGCTATAAAGAGGTGACTTGGGAGGGCAGACGAGGAGCACAAGAGGCAGAGCTTTGGCATTCAAGATTGAGATCTGAACCTCGGTGCTAACAATCATCTAAGCCATCAACAAAGTCTGATTCTCCTCTAGAGTTGAAGCGATCTTGATCTGATCGTCAACGGGAAGCAAGCTCGGCTTGAGCATCGAGTGAGGCGTCCTTTAGCTACCAAGAACCAACTTTTAAACAAAAAAAGTCAAATTAATCTTCTCTTCCTCTGTAATCGAGAGAGTGAGTGATTGTATGGGATTCGTACTAAGTGATCGAACCCATTTATTAAAACAAGAATCAATCAATATTAATTTTTCGACCCTACAAGTATAAGATTAGGGTTTGTCTTTTATATTGCAAATTTTGGTTAATTTTTTGTCAAAAACGACTTTGGGTTTTCCAGACATGATTTGATGTAGCGGAAGCGTAATCAAAAGGGACAACTACTCATTCTCGTACGAGTAGAACGACACAAACCTTAGAAATGCTAGGAATAAAAATCTTTTAAAATTAATAATAATCAATTTAATGAGTTCACAAATTTGTTCTCCTTCTATAGAGTGTAAAACACAAATTCGTTCCCCTTCTATAGAGTGTAAAACAAAGCAAAAATGCCAAAATAAGTTTTCCTAAAACAATTAGACGTCCTAAAAAAACTTTCTATAAAAACTAGAAACTAAATTAAACCAAAACTCTTCGACGTGCAGTTCGAGCCAGAAAAAGAATTCCTCTGACTTCGAAACTCGGTTGGAACGGAAAAGCTATTCGACTTGTAGAGCACTTCCTGATCTTTCCGAAAACATATAACAATAACGATCCTATGAAGGGAATCAAAAATTATGGTCTGTCGAAGTTACATGTCGAAATCTAGCCCAAAATCAACCTCTTTTCTTAGATCGTCCGAGCTTCGCACATTCCTATTTCTCTCAACAAACATTAGCAATGTCCTCCGCATCATGGTCACTTGTTTTTTTTAGGTTTTTCCAACATGGATTTTGAGTTTTTTTTTTAACCCATTTAGTTTCTATGCCAAGTTGAATCTGAATTTTTTTGGGTATTTTGAATGTGAAATTTGAAGTAGTGTGTATTACGGTCATAAATTAGTGCTCATTATCATCGCAAAGTTTGAAAAATTTTTAGGTTGTGACGATAGGATTTTGATTTTTTTCCTAGTTTTTTTGTGTTAACGGCGACTATAAATTTATGTATTCTTTGTGTAGGGATGTTCTGTGTATGTTAACGTTGATGAAGTACGTTGAGTATTGGAGAAGAAGAGAAATGGCCAATTGGGAAAAATTAATTGGTTATGTGGGGTTTAAATGATGGAAGATGGGAGAAAATTTTGTTTTGGCTACTTAAGTTGTTATTAGGAAACAATTAATTAAAAAGGATACTTTAGTCATTTTTAAAATGTAGATCTAAAAGGAATATTCCCTAAACATAATAAGTGGGGGGCACAAATTCTCAATGTTGTGGATTTGAGGGGCAGGTTTGTAAATATGAAGATTTAAAGGTAATTTTGCAAATATTGAAGATATGAGGGTTAAATATGTAAAAACCCGAAAAAAAGACATCTTATATTAGTCCTTCGCGGATGACACCTTAAATTTAAATTATAGTTATAATATTAGAAGTCAACACCCGTAATTAAAATTCTAAATAAATTATTAGTTCTTACTAATTATCCTAAACTAATAACACCTTTTAAAATTGGGAAAAATGTTTTAAGGCCCCAAAAAAAAGATCCGGTTGTGGCCCAGCCCCAGCAATTAATTCCCTTAGCATTTAGCCCCATTAAATTGTGAAAAGTGTGGCCCAGCCCTAAAAACTCATTCATATACATGTATTGGGTGTATTTTGACCAACATACCTAAACTACCCTCATCTCTCTCATAGGAAAACCGGCTAAATGGGTTCCTCCTCTGGCGGCGACCGCTCCCATCGCATTAAAGGCGAAGCGACGGAGGAAAGCGGGGGAAAAAAGCGCGCGCTCCCTCCATTACTGTGCTGCTTCATCAGCCGTTACTATAAATCGGTTAGTTCTAGCTCTCACTCTCTCATTAATGAAATTAGGGCATGTTCTTCAACTGTCAACCACGCTTATGCGGCTGAAATCACCTCAATTACTCCTCACCTCCTCATAACTGTCCTCTAACTGTCCTCATAACTCTCAACCACCCAATGGCCGATGACTTGATTTGCATGGTGTCTTTAGGCGAGAATGCCATATTTATGAAGCTAATGTCGACAACAAGCTTTTATGATCTGAAATATGGTGTGGCTGAAAGATTGAAAGTACCTGAAGAATCTTTTTCCCTGATATATAAATCTGAGAGGCACCCCAACCTGAGTTTTTCGGTTGAGAACGAAGATGACCTGAAGTGCATGTTGGAGCACAATCGAAATATTGGTTGTACGGAGATTCATATACAGGCTGCTGTTAATGTAGAGTGTTCCACGTCAGGGAAGAATCAGAAAGTTATTAGCGAAATGTAAGTAATTAATAAACTCTTTATAACATTGTGCTTAGTGTGATGTAAACACCGTTATCTTTTGGTCAACTTTCAATCACCCCTCTTGGCTTTAAATCCCCTGAATGTAACCGTATAACCGTCGTCATAAATTTGAACCCCCAACGGGTTCCAAAGAGTTGATGAGCATGGTGCCATCAGGCGATAATGCTATATTCTTTCTGTATGATTTTAAGTGCACGTTGGAACGCAAGTAAATAACTAGAATTGTTCTGATTAAAATGCAAGATGTTGATGCCAAGTAGTGTCCTACTCCTGAGGAAAAAACAGAAAGTTATTACTGATTTGTAAGTAATAGAATGAACTCTGTTTGAAACTGGTATATGTGGGATGTTGAAATTGTGATTTCAGGTTTCGATGCTACTTTGGGGAAAAATAATTGTCATCGCTGATGGGTACATATTAACCCTTCAGCTTACAGGTTAATTATCTAAGATATATGTTAACTATTATAATAACATGTTAACTCTCATTGGAACATGTTATACTTTTCTTGAACATGTTAACTTTCGTCTTTCTGTGTTAACCATGTCCATTGTCTGTTAAATTCCACTGCTCTATGTTAAGTTTTAATCAAAATGGTTAATTTTACACCCAGTTAGTTAACTTTTGGTGTGCTGTGTTAACCATGCATATTGTTAACTTTCGTCATAGTGCTGTTAACTTAAGTTATAAGAAGATTATTTGACATAGTGTGCAGGATATCTCACTGTTTGATTAAATTGTGCAACAAGGATGCCTCTTTGAATTCAGATTATAGTTGTCGTACTCCAGGAAATGCATCCAAGTCAGAGAGAATCCAAACTGATTTTCCGTCTGGTGAGGTTGTAATGAGGGCTGATGATATTCTCAATAACACTTCGAGCATTCCTCAATGGTGGCACACAGCATTAACTAAAAAGGGGAAACAATTTGAAACCGTAACTGAATTGAGACTAGCTTTGCAATACTATTCCATCGCTAAAAAATTTGAATATGAATTTCTAAAGAATGAACCCAAACGTATCCACGTTTGTTGTCGATATAAGGAGACGTATGGATGCCCTTGGATGCTCTATGCAGCTCCTGTTAAAAATGATAAAAGAATGGAAATCAAAAGGTTTGTGAATGAACACAGTTGCGGACAACATTCTAGCTTGTCAGGGCAATCACGGGCATCTCGCAAGTTCATAGCAGCCCAATTGCGACCGGTGTTAAAGGCACGACCTGAAATCCGCCCAATTGATGTGCAAAAGGACTTCCTCACTCGTTTTGGATTGAGACTTGAATACAATAAGATATGGTGGGCCAAAGAAAGAGCGCAGCAGGATATGTATGGTGATAGCTATGAGGCTTATGATCAATTAAGATGGTAAATATTATAGTTAATTTAAAACTTGTGTGCAAATGTTTATCGTAGCCGCTTTAATGTTAATATGTTACCCTTATGTTCCAATGTATTATATTTATTTACATGTCCAGAAGCGGCATTGTTGTACAGGTATGAGCAAATGGTGAAGCAAACGAATCCAGGAAGCTACATTTGCATTGACCAGAATGAAGGAAGGTTCAGAAGACTGTTTATATGTTACGCTGCTTGCATCCACGGTTTCTTAAATGGCTGTAGACCCCTTTTATTTTTGGATGGGACCTTTTTGAAAGACAGATTTAAAGGCATGCTTCTGAGCGCCATAGCCTATGACGGAGACCAAGGGATATTTCCACTTGCGTATTGTATATGTGATCAAGAAAATGTTGATAATTGGAGATGGTTCCTACAAGGCCTGTGGTCCATACTATATGAAAGGTTGGACCCGTACAATCCCCCCCACCAATTGGTAATTATTTCTGATGCTGACAAGGGGATTCGAGAAGCTGTGAGAGAATATTTCCCCGAAGCAATTCACTCACGCTGCGTTCTGCATCTAGTTGAAAATTTTAGATCAAAGCTCAAGGATTTGGGAATGAAGGCAAAGGACACACAGGTTTTGGGGAATTTGCTCCAAACTGCTTGCTATAAATACACTATAGCGGAATGGAACGACTACATGAAGGAAATTTATGAGATGGCTCCAGCCGCATATGAGATTGCAATTAATTACTCGCCAGAGCAATGGGCAAATGCCTTCTTCCCTGGCATTAGGTGTAGGCGTATAAAATTGCCTATAGGTCCCACAATACAGCTCGATGA
>BQKN01000425.1:149592-200162 GCA_022839385.1 Asparagus kiusianus | reverse complement strand
CATCGAGCTGTATTGTGGGACCTATAGGCAATTTTATACGCCTACAGGGAGGAACAAGGGTAGATTCTTCTGGGGATGTGCAAATTTCCCAAAGAGGCAATGCAAGTTTTTCGCTTGGGCTGAGTGTGAAGATGCAATGGGAAGTAGCAATATTCCAGATTGCCCAGAAGTCCCCGTTGACGATGATATGGCGGTCAAGGCAAAGCAGTTGAAGAAAGCACTGAAGCAAGCAAACCGCGAAGTTGAAAAATGGAAACTTTGTTCATTCTTTCTGTGTTGTTTTTGTATGGTTCTAATATCCATCATCTTTGTCATCTCTAACTGAATTTGGTCAAGTATCACGTGTATATGTTAATGTTTACTATAAATGGTTAAGTTTCAGAGCTATATGTTAACTCTAACTGATATATGTCAAGTTTTAGAGCTACATGTTAACTATTACTGATAGTGGTTAAGTTTCAGAGCTACAGGTTAACTTTTGTTGAAAGTAGTTAACTTTCATCCCAGTTATGTATTGCATTCCAAAAATTTTAGCAACAAAGATTCCGCTGTCTACCAGTTAAACAATCAGTTTCTTACAATCTCCTCGTCCAACCTACCCACCAGTTAAATAAAAAGTTTTGATACGACATAATATCTCTAAAGGGCAAACCAGTTACACAACCTTTCTCTAGTTATACATCTGTTCTAATAAGCCTGTTAGTTTTGTTCCCACAACAATATGCACAATACATAACTGTTTCTGACATCATTCACCCATCCTTTTGTAGCCCATCCACCTAATTTTTCTGTTCCCATCCTTCAATTAGGAGTTCAGCTACAAGCTTGGCACGGATGACGTCGGCCTCGTCAGCGGGATTAGTTACCTGACTGGTATCAGTCCCTTGTATTATTGTCGTTATATATAAAGGAACGAAAAGCCCACAATCAAACCTACATCATATACATTGGAAAGATAGTTAGATATTTGATGCTGAATAAAATGAAAATGTTTAAGTGTGTGAAACACTAACATTCCTCGCTGTTGCTCGCAAGGGACGGCTTCATATCGGTACTTCTTCCAAACATTATTGGGATCAAAACCAGCCTTCATGTGATCCATGAAATCAATTACTTTGTTTACTGGCTCGAGGTTTGCACTGTGGCCTGCAGAGCTGTAATGCTTGATAACATCCTCGTCCAACCTTACTTCAACAACATGCCAGTGGTCATGCCGCACAAGCGGGATAAGGAGTACTGATTTATTTGCGGCGACATGCTTTTGTATGAACGAGGTGTATAAATGTGCGTAGTCTGGGTTCACTGCATAAATGCTATGCTGTATTGCCAAGCAAATAATGATAAGCCATTTGTAAACAGGATTTAAAAAACATTGGGAGGTTGAAGCTAATGCTTACGCAGAAAAATGCTGACACGACCCCATATTTCATGCCAACAGAACCAATTTCTGGCCTCTCTAGCCATGAGCTGAGCCTATCCACAAGAGCTTCCATGACCTGTTAACAGAAGTTATAAATAAGATTGCATAACATCTCAACGTTGGGAATACCCTCGTTTAGCAACTTCAATAGAGCCTCCTCCTTCTTCTTGATTTTCCTCTTCCCAAGAATATCCCAAGTGCATTCATCAGGCTTACAATAGAACCTGATTTTCTCCCTCTCTTCATCCTTGTGTGGTGATATGTTAATTATTTCTGGATGACCGTCTTTCTTCTTTCCTTCAGTGAAAGGGGTTCGGACTAGATGTGAGCGAGTCCTCTTTCTGGTACTTGGTCCCCTAATACCCTTTGACACAAGTTTCTTCCATCTCTTCCGATAAACTTGCACCTTATCCTTATCCTCCTCACTAGCCACAGCTTTCCCCACATTCTCAACCTCTATCTCTTGCCATTCCTCCTTCGCTGCCTCCTTCTCTTCCTCTTCCTTCTCCATCTCTTGCTCTTCCTCTTTCTTATCATCTTCTCTCGCTTCCTCTTTCTTCTCCATCTCTTGCTCTTCCTCTTTCTTCTCATCTTCTCTCTCTTCCTCTTTCTTATCCTCCTCGCTATGCACGGCTTTCTCCACATACGCAACCACCATTCCTTGACATTCACCTTTCTCTGCCTCCTTCTCTGTTTGCGCAACAGCCTCGGCAATATGAGAAGCTTCCTTGCCAATGTTCGATACATCGTCATAATCAAAACAAATTCCATCATCACCCATATCACCCCTATCATTAGAATCAAAACTCTTTCTTATTTTCCTCTGTGCATACCCTTTATGGCTATCATTTTGTGACATAAGTTCCCTCACATTTTTCTTCAGGTCTTCGGGGTCAATCAAGTCTTCGACCCCTTCATAGCGCTCCAATTTCTTGTTCAACCTATGTATCTCCTGGGAGCAAGCATCCCATTGAAGGCGCTTGCTACGCTTGACAGCGTGGAGCAATTTCCAATTTATATTGGCCGTATTCCTCCAAAAATGAATTTGCTCTACAGGCGTCAACTTATCTATTTCATCTTCTCTTGAAAAAGCATCAGCGATATGCTGGGACAAAATCTGAAAAGTACACCATATACCCTTTACCCTTGTAAATCCACAAGATTAAGCAGAATAGTTATGAAAACCCTTAAAAGAAAGTTAACATGAAACAATGCAAATTGAAAATGAATTAATGATAACGGTAAATATTTAACTCAATGTAAATATGTTGTGATGTGATGAGAGTCATTGCTGCTTACATAACCCACAGATGAGCTCTTTGGTCTGCCCATCACCTTCTCTTGCTTCCCAGTCTTCTGCTTTTCTTCCTCGTTCATCTTTCTCGGCCTAGTTTGCTCTTTGGTCAGCCCATTACTCCTTTTCTTCTCTTGCTTCCCGGACGTTGGGCTTCTATTTTGCCCAAAGCGAGTGAATTCAATCTTCTTCCTGCTGGGCTCCCTCTGAGGGTATTTTTCACCCCATCCAATGCTGAGTGAAATTGGTTTCTCCTCAAGTTTTATGCTTGCTTTCTTGGCCTTAGAGACGATTGTCTCCATCCTCAGCGATCCAGCCGTCCCTCCGACCCTTACCCAGTTGGTCATCGGAGGCTTCCACCTCAAGTTTAGGGCTGGTTTTTTAATGCCAGTCATCTCAAAGTACCAAAGCTGTCAGAATAGAAGGATCAATTGTCAAAATAATTAACTTGCATAACTCTTTCTTGAACTACAACATACTAAATAGCTAGCCCTCACTTCACTAACCCATGTTAACATTACTGGGTACATGTTACCTTTCACTTATTAATGTTAACTTTAATTTTTATATGTTAACGTTTATGTTAACATGTTAACTTTCACCTATTAATGCTAACTTTTACTTTTATATGTCAAACTTCATGTTAACATGTTGATTTTAACATATTAACCTATTAACGTCTAATGTTGTACATGTTTTCTAATGCCTGTTACCATGACTTCTATTAACTAGATCAAATGTAACATACATGGATGAGCGGCATGCATCCAGGTACGTATGTAACCCCTGGCTTCCTCATCCCTTGAACAGCAATTTGAATGCCTCTCTTCATCTCATCAAAAATAAATTTACCCCACGCAATGGTCTTCACTCTCTCGATACTATCTACATATTGAAACAAGTGTCTTGGGATGCCTTGAGAGCTGTTGGGACACCAAATCGTTGCACATTGGTACAATATCTGAAGCAACACAAAATCCTTAATGTCCTTATTATCAGAGGACTCAACAAGTGTTTCCAGCAACTCCTCGACATATCTCCTCATGCTACCAGCTTCTGGTGTAGCCTTGGCCTTTGCCTTTGGCTTGGCCTTTAGCATTTCTTTCTTATCTTCAAAGTATTGCCTCCAAAGTCGGTTGCGAGGGTCTCTATTCCCGTAGATCAGCTCCCCATCAATGGGAAAGCCTGTGTGAGTATGCACCCACTCTTCATCAAATTTCACTGAAGATATAGAACCGCTCTTGGGGTCGGGAAAAGAGAACTCATCAGTTTCGCCAGTATAATGGCTGAGCACATACTCTAGTGCCCGTCGATCGCGTGCTGGGGGACCAAAGAACACATAGTGCTCAAAGTTACAGCCCTTGTAGGCATCCCAATGCCACTTCTTCAGTTTTGGTTGTAGTTTTTGCATGAAGGAACAATATGTTCCAAGACAGGCATTGGGCCTAATATCACCTAAAGCAGCAACTTTCCTGGATGAACAACAATTTACTCTTAACAAGTGGTTCAACTTTAAATTACGTAACAATCAACAGTAAAGGCATTAACATAGTCAAAATCACGTTTTATTAACATGATTAGCTAAAAGTTGACTCTTAAGAGCAAACATTAACAACAAACACAGATTATTGACATGCATTGCTACTAGCTATCAACAATTGAGAATTGTTTACATGCATTTCTTCCAACCCACAATTAAAATCAATTGATTGGGAACTTACTTCTTCTTTGAGCTGGACACATCCTCCCGCGAGCGTCTCCTCTTGCGCTCTCGATTTTCCTGAGTTTTCATGCTCAATAGGGTTTCCATCGCCTCGTTACTCTCCTCATCATCAGAGGATGGCGGAACAGAATCGCTGGCGTGAGATTTCAAGGCGGAGGTGGAGGGGGATAAGTTTGGTAGTTCCACCTGTGCAAGTCGTGCCGACCGACGCCGGTGACGAACGTCCGCTTCCGTTTTTGAATCTTGTCTACTTCACCCTTGCGTCGTTTAGGGTTAAGTTCCATTTCTCTTATAATTTTCTTCGGCATTTTCCTTGTGGATTTCTTCGGCATTTTCTCTTATAATTCTCGTCTAGGGTTTTCAAATTGGGTTCGCAAGTTGAAGGAGGTTCGAGTTTTGGGGATATTTGTGGGTCTGCAGAGAAAAGAGCGAGAGCGAGAGAACGAGAGAAAGAGGGAGGGCGGAATTGGGGACGAACGGTTACAAGGGCAATTCCGTCTTTACAGAGGAACTGTGCTCTCAAAGTTGTCTGGGAAATGACAATGGGGCTGAAACTTTATTGAGTTGGGTATTTGGGGCTTAATCACACCAAAAAAAATACAGGGGGTTGGGCCACAACCGGATCTTTTTTTGGGGGCCTTAAAACATTTTTCCCTTTAAAATTTCGGTAATTAGTCATTAGCACTCAAAAATTTGTTTGCAGGTAATGGATATTGAAGATGGGCCTTAAGAACTGAAGGAGGACAAAGCTGAATCAATTTTTTTTGCTTGGTTTGGTGGCAACTTAATTTGCTGAGAACGTCACATTTTTCAACTAAGTCCAACCTTGCTGTGGTAATTGTATTAGATTTATCTATTCATTGAGGAAAAAAAAAATCACCGCAAGAGAACTTCAGCTCTAAAATGAAAAAGATGAGAAACATTGAGAAAGAAGTGCATCAAGTAAGTGAATATTGCGAAACAAGAAAGAGATTAAAAAAAGTTAGATTTTACTATATTGGACTAATTAGTCAAAGAAAAGAAACTGAAAGAATTCAATTAAATACTCCAAATTCTCAATAACACAGTTGATCGAAAAATAACAAACAAGCTTTCAATGACCCAAAATCATTGAAACAAGCTTTAATCATCAAATTCTCAACCAACCCATTTCACCAAATTACTATAAATTACTGAAAATTGGACAATTCGAGCAGATGGTATTGAAAGATTGAAATGGATTAGAAACTAAAGATTCCTCAGAGATGATGTAGAGCTCGCCATGGTGGATCCCTCTCTTTGAGAACTTGAGATGGAGTCGGCGATGACACGCTGGATGGAGAGGCGGGTGAGGTCCCGGCCGCGGGTGAGGTTGGCGTTGAGTCTGGTCGAAGTAGAGGGCGGCAGTGAAGGACCACCACTAGGAGAGGGAGGGGGGAGGGGGAGGAGATTGAGAGGAGGAGGAGAAAGCCACGGAGGAGGAGAAGAAGAAGAAGAAGAAGATAAGGGAAGGGGTATTTTCGAGTTTTTTTGGGGATGACTTTCTGAAAGAGTGTGAAAAGGGGTCTGAACAAATTTTTTTTTGGTTTTTGGGGTTAAAGAGTAAGGAAAAAACTATTGGGGGTTGGGCCACATCCGCTTTATGTTGAGGGGTCTAAATACATTTTTCCTTAAAAAAAATCTTTTATTAATCGAGTCAAGACTCCAGGTGTCCTGACAAAAAGCCAATAAGCTTTAACCAAAACATTATCAAAAAAATAAAATAAACACAGCATATATGCAATAAGAACCTCCAATATAAATATCTTATCAAGAAAGCATCAGAAGCTCCATCGGGACTCACGTGATTGGCAAAATAAAGAAAAAAAAAAAATATCTCGACATAAACAATTGATAATAAATTCCCAAAATAGACCCGTACTCATCTCGACTCTCAAATATCTCATCGGGCGTGAATCAAAACTATCATTGAGCGAAACCCAATTATTTACATTTTTGTCCTCGGATCAGATCTAGGTTTCGTCTCCTTCGATCGATCCATCGCTTGATCGGTCTCTGTTGCTGAATCAAGATGGCGTTCGGAGAGCAAATGACGACGTTCGAGGATTCTGAGAAGGAGAGCGAGTTTGGATACGTTCGAAAGGTAGTTGGATTTTCTTTTTTTTTTTATCGATCTTTTTGTTGTCGCGATCAGTGATCGATTGATTGGAGCTTAGTTAAGTTGATCGTAAGAATTTGGTGCTTTTTACCTGGATTTGAACTTCAATTAACTTGTCTGCTAATTTTGCTCAATTTTGTTTGGTTTTTTTTCGTTATGTTACTTCACATCTACTGATTTTAGCATTCTAGGATTCTTTTTGGGTGAGACTGTGAACTGTGATCTGCTTAGTTAAGACGATAATTGAAAAGGTTTGGTACTTTGGCTGAGCTGATCATAAAAATTTGAAGTTTTCTGACCTAAGATTTGAGCTTCAGTTAACTTCGTTGGGAAGTTTACTCAAGTTTTGTTAGATTTCCCAATATCATCTACTGGTTTTTTAAGAGGTTAATTGAAATTCAGATTCTTATCATCTAGAGAATGAATTGGATTTCAGTCGTGTATAGCTTCTTTCTGTTGATTGAGTTGTGAAAAAATTTCGGATCTTGACCCTGTGTTTTCATGGTTATATCCGTAAAAATTTCGGATCTTGATCTCAAGTGGTGTATATAGAGTTGATGGAAATAGATCCTCCAATATCTTATGCTTAATCCTGCCTCCTTATATTCTCTTTGGTATTGCATGAACAAGTTGTCTTTCCTAAGTATACTATAACTCTGTGCTAATATATTGCAATAAAAGCCTAGCTTATTATAGCTGAGTACTATCTTAATCTTAGTATATTGCATTAAAACCCTAACTTATTATAGCTCACAGCAATCTTAATTTGTTATATTTAACACTGAGAATTGGATGCTTTTTTCTTTATTCTGATCCATTTACCTGTAGTTTTTGTTGAAGTGGGCTTTGATTGAAACAGTCAGAATATACCAGTAATATGATAATACTCAACCTTCTCAATTTTCAAACCTGTCATTTTCTACGTTGTACATCAAAGTCGTTAATTTAGTATAGTTTTTGGTTCATAAATTAGCTATGAGTCTATGACATGGACTTCCTTGAATTAAGGAAATAGGTAAAAAGGAAAAATTTATGTGCCGATGATCAAATAAAATATATCTGGCATAATATGACATTTTTATGCAGAAAACCCCAAAAAGATTAACAAAATCATGACAAGGATGAGTCATATCTGTGTTTTACTTTGTTTCGCATCCGGCAAAGTAAATCTAGATTCTGGATGATCCATGATAAACGAACCATATGGATATCCATGTTTCCCCAGGCAGATTTTCGTTAATTTCATCTAACATGTGCTAAATGCGAATGCCCAATAAGAATTGAAGACGTACATAAATTTTATACCGTTCGTTTCTTCTCTCGATTCTCGAAGTGTTCTAAAACACTCATCTTAGTTTTCTTTATATCAAACTCTGGGTCTTTTCTTTGGAAATGTAAACATTTCTGTTGAAGCTTTTCAATGATAATCATGAATTATAATTTGTGTGATGGATAGGTTTCTGGGCCAGTTGTTGTGGCAGATGGAATGGGGGGTGCTGCTATGTATGAACTGGTTCGTGTGGGTCACGACAATCTCATAGGGGAGATCATTAGGTTGGAGGGAGATTCAGCCACCATTCAAGGTACTCTCTTTTTTTTTATTAAATTTCAGCACATAATTAGACTGCAAATTTCGTAACACTTTTTTACGCGATGTTTATTTATATTTTTATTTTAGCGCCCTCTCATTTAATAAAGAGAGCTTATATTAATTTGTTTGTTACTATTGGTTTCCAGTCTATGAAGAAACAGCTGGGTTGATGGTGAATGACCCAGTCTTGAGAACTCATAAGGTATTTATAAACGTTGGCCAGTTTGGTTAGTATACTGATGTCCTGGTATACCGTTGTATAAAAAGTTGCTTCTCTCTTGCAGCCTCTCTCAGTTGAATTAGGACCTGGGATTTTAGGCAATATCTTCGACGGGATTCAGGTTTGTTTCAACCCTAGCTCTCAGCCTCTCAGGCTACTATATCTGCTTGACTCTCAGCATGTTCTAGCCAACTAATAGATGATGGTTATGAAATGTATCTTGCTATTCAAGTTTGACGAGAGAAGCAAATCACGATCTAATTCAATTTTCTTTGCATGTCAAGGACCTATAATATTAAAAAGTTATTTAATTTTGATTCTTTGTTTGTTTGAGCATTATGATTTTTCTTTTCTACTTCTGTCTACATTTTTGATTATATTTCAAAGTGTACTAATATATTATCCACTATTAACCACCTTCCTATCACTCTTCCTCAACACAGAGACCTCTGAAAACTATTGCCATAAGGTCTGGTGATGTCTATATCCCTCGTGGTGTTTCTGTTCCTGCACTTGATAAGGATGCACTGTGGGAGTTTGAGCCCAAGAAATTAGGTAACTTCTGGTCCTTCTCTTTTTTCCATTGTATGTTAGTTAACACTTGACCAGCCATTTTAGCCAGCATTAGTTCATCAAATTCAAAAGATTGATTCTTTCTTTAATTTTTTCCAGCTGTTGGTGATCTTGTTACTGGTGGAGATTTATATGCTGTAAGTGTTAAAGGACTTTCATAGACTCTATTGTATTTCCTTTTAGAACAATGGTAGAGGAATGCAATTTATGTTTTTTTAAGTCCTGCATTATTTCTAAATGTCAATTACTTTGTTCTGCAGACTGTTTTTGAGAACACTTTGATGCAACACCATGTTGCTCTTCCTCCTGGTTCTATGGGGAAAATTAGTTACATTGCCCCAGCTGGTCAATATAGCATTCAGGTTAATATGAAAATTCTGTTTAAGTTTGTTTGCTTCCTCTTATTGTACCCTTCGACCTTCCCGAAGGTCTTATTTCTATACTTTGGGTGAGAATTACTATGTAATGATGGTATGTAATGTTTTCAGGATACAGTACTTGAACTGGAATTTCAAGGTATCAAGAAGAACTTTGCTATGCTTCAGGTACATAACTACTTAATTATTGTCTTTGGAGTTTGGTCTAAAAAATGCACTAAAACCCATCTTATTTTCACTGCAGAGTTGGCCTGTGCGTACACCTAGGCCTGTGGCATCAAAACTTGCTGCGGATACACCTCTTCTGACTGGACAGGTGAATATAGACGATTCAACCTTGGTGGATTAATGATCAAGTTTCTTCTTTTTATTTTTGATTTGAAATGCTTCTGTTCTTACTATCCCTAACGTTTTTAATAACCATCTTCAGCGTGTTCTTGATGCCCTTTTCCCTTCTGTACTTGGAGGCACTTGTGCTATACCTGGAGCCTTTGGTTGTGGTAAAACAGTTATTAGTCAAGCACTTTCAAAGGTAACTTTATCGGATATTTAATTTGGATAGTTCTCGGAAATTTGAATGTTATATAATTTGTTTTCTCCCTTTTGTTCTATATATCTTTGAACTTATCCTTCTTACCGCTTCCAGTATTCTAATTCGGATACGGTGGTTTATGTTGGGTGTGGAGAAAGAGGGAATGAAATGGCAGAGGTCTGTATTTTTCGTATTATTTGCCAAAGCTTTTTGTTGCCTGTTTCACATTATTGTGTATGATTTCGATAACCCTTATCTCAGGTGCTTATGGATTTTCCTCAATTAACAATGACATTGCCTGATGGTCGTGAAGAATCTGTCATGAAGCGAACTACTCTAGTGGCAAATACTTCTAATATGCCTGTGGCTGCTCGTGAAGCCTCCATCTATACAGGTAGTTTTTTAATGTGCTTTATGTCCAATGATTAAGGGAGGTCTCCATACATGGTTCTCTTTCGATTCATCTCTGATTCCCTCAGTCTATATAAGGAGGCAGCCATATAGAAATTTGGAAATCTTCATCTTCTGGCCTTATAATAACATTTCGTTTGGAAATCACCTTTTCTTTCTTTTGACTCCCACTCAACAACATGGATGCCCTAACTAACATTCATTTTCAAGCATAGTTACACGGTACGCGCTACATAGTGCGTCCAATGATTATGGTTTCGGTCTTCCCAAAATTATGGACAAGTGCGGGCCTGACAACACATTGGCTAATTCAAACTATATCCTGTTGTTTTATGTCATTTTAGCTCATTCAAACAAGGAGCTTTCCCTCCGAATTTATATTAGATCGAGAATTAATCTATAGGAGCATGATAAAGATGCTGACTTCTGCAGGTAATTGCATTCTCACGTTCATGCATTCATAGTGATGTTGGGCAGATGCCTGGAGGAAAGAAACTCCTATGCAAAATATAACAAAAAAGAACAATCCAAATTATTATATTGCTACCTTGATTTATTTATATTCCCATACAAATGAAACGTTAAGGAACCATACAACATTCCTTTTGCTACTATGGTAATTATTTTTATCTAAGGAATTTTGCTTTTAAGGTGACACTCTTCTAAAGATGCATAGCCTCCAGTTTATATGTTGTTTTTTAAATTGTTACTCTATTGCCTAGCTATTCAATTCTGTCATATGTCTTCAAAGACCACTTACTCTAGCTATTCTTTAATATTCAGGTATCACAATAGCTGAGTACTTCCGGGATATGGGGTACAACGTGAGCATGATGGCTGATTCTACCTCCCGTTGGGCCGAGGCTCTGCGTGAAATATCTGGCCGATTGGTACTTATTTGGCCAATCTCATTCTATATGCTAATTTTGTTAAATGAAAATGGGTAAATATGCCTACAAGTGAAAAAACACCATGATGCATTCTATCATCTTTGTCCTTTGTTTGATTAATACATACCTTTTCCTGAGTAAAGGTCACAGATAGCCTGGTTTTAAAGTAGGACCTTCTTCACAACCCCTTCACCTCTGAGATAGGTCGCAATGGTGATTAATATGTACTTGATAAGGGGAATTCTTAAATCTTAAGTTATATATGTGTAAAAAAAACTCTAAATGTGTACATATGTAACATATGTTAATGGTGCTTTTCCTTCTCATTTTCTTGGTTCCTTTGGATTCGAATGATGATTAGAAACTGAAAAGTGGATTGTATTTGCCTTTTCCCTTTGCTTAGTTAGTAGTCATTCAAGATAGGATCCAAAGGTTTATCACTTTATCCAATGTGGAAAATTGGAAAAGGGAGCTGACTTTCAAATATAGTTGTCTTGTTTAACCCAATTTTCTACAGATTATTTTATCCGCTAACAAATTTTTTCCTAACTGTTTTTGTCTTCCATTCTATTTTTCATCGTACTTTTGCTACCTATATATTTTTTATGTTACTTCTATATTTTCTTGTTTACATATTCGATATGAGAATTGAGTACATCAAGTCTGGCACATGGCACTTCTTGATCAATGTTGATTATTTCAGGCGGAAATGCCTGCAGACAGTGGTTATCCTGCATATCTGGCATCACGTTTAGCCTCCTTCTATGAGCGTGCTGGTAAAGTGAAATGTCTTGGTGGTCCAGACCGGACTGGTAGTGTCACAATTGTTGGTGCTGTTTCTCCTCCAGGAGGTGATTTTTCAGACCCAGTAACTTCTGCAACTCTTAGTATTGTTCAGGTAAAAGCTAAAACTGTGTGCCCCTTTTACAAAGAATAATGCTCACTTTTGTCGTCATCAGTCACGTATCATCTATGCCTCGTGCAGGTGTTTTGGGGACTGGATAAGAAGCTAGCTCAGAGGAAGCATTTCCCATCAGTGAATTGGCTTATATCTTATTCAAAGTACTCTAAGGTTTGTTCTTGCGCTTTTCAATTTTTATGCAGAAAATGATAATGCCATAGTTGCTTCTTGTATCTTTCTGAAGAAAAGAGACTTGGTTCATAATTATTTATGCAATCGTATTATTAAAAGTTTCACGGGAACTGCCAAGAAAATTAAGCATAAAATAGCTAAGAAAGGTTTAATGATGGATCATTCTCCAACTGGTATTTGAGCTCTACTTCTTCAAGCTGATCTGGTTGAATGAGCTCCAACTGTAACATTTTTGAAGTCAGATTCATGATGAGCAACGTTTTCAGAATTTCATGTAGTTCTCCGCTGTTGAAAACTCAAAATTTGTCGGACTTTTGCATCCTTCTTAATAAATTTATAAATACAGTGGCTTCTGCTGAGCACCTAGCTGGCAAGGTCTAACTCTTCATCCATATATTTTTTCTGAAAACTGATTTGCCTTTTCTTGTTTCTGACATGATTTCTTTATTTACAGGCGCTGGAATCTTTCTATGAGAAATTTGATCCGGATTTTATTGACATCAGAACGAAGG
Source organism: Asparagus kiusianus (assembly GCA_022839385.1). Lineage (NCBI taxonomy): Eukaryota > Viridiplantae > Streptophyta > Magnoliopsida > Asparagales > Asparagaceae > Asparagus > Asparagus kiusianus. The sequence goes on along the minus strand of BQKN01000425.1, from coordinate 187,389 downwards.
CTCGTGAGGTCCTTCAGAGAGAAGATGACTTGAATGAAATCGTGCAGGTACACTTGCTCCCCAATTAAAACTGCTACTTGTTTTCTTGTCTCTTTTATAACGTTCAATTGTTCATTAGCTGCCTTCTGATCTTTACGTTTCTTATTTTTCACTGGGTTGGCTTAAAAGAAACTGAAATCCCACACGTACTTCAGCAAATTGATTAGATGGAGTTATCGGGAGTTACTGGTGTTATCCAATTTTTATGTCAGAACTTGTTCAGAGAAGTGTTTTGTGCTCATATTCATGGTTTTAATCCGAGAATTAATGCTAGGATTTGTAACATTCCATCAGAAAATAGGTTACAGTTAATTATAACGAACTGTGTAAACCAAAATTATGGATGGCTAAGAGACTTCCTTCCATATGAATTTCGTCCTATAGTTTTACTTCTTTCTGTCTATTTGTCAGATAGATGGTTTCAGCTTGGTAAAATATATAACTAAACAATAACGAACACCCAAAAATTTCGACAAAAGAAGATGCAAAATGTTAATTGTCTGTGACCAGTGGCGTAGCTAGAAACGGGTGCCTTTTTTTTTGTTCTTTTTTTTTGGGGGGGGGGGGGGCCTGTAGTTTTCATTGCAATTATCTTTGAGTAAATCATGGTAAAGTGGAGGGGTTTTGAGCTCGACTCTCTAGTTTTAAGTTTTACCTTGTTTGCATGACGGGAAAGGGTTATGTGCCACCCAAAAAGATAAAGTGGCAGTGTGGTACTGTAGTATCAAATCCCTCCAAATAGATGTTGTGGATGTTCCCTTTCCACCACGTTTCCTAGATATCCGATTTTACGAAAATCATCCCAATACCTGCTTATTCTTAAAAAAAAATTTAAAAATATTATATTAATAATTACATTCAATGTTATCAAGATTTTTTGAGAGAAAAGATAGGGTCTCAAATGCTAAAACCCCGGCCTAACATATATACGAAATGATTGTTTATAAAAAGAAAAAGAGTACTCTCAACTCGAAAGGTATAGTCAAAATTAATATAACTAACCATAAAAAAAGTAAATAAATTAAGTTTGAAAATGACAATTAGGGACAATTACAAACCTAACGGTTTACCATTTCTTTGAGATTGTTGCATATTTGCCTTTCCGGATTATATGATACATTATGCTGCACCTGTGTGACATTTTATAACTAGTAGTTTTAAGATTTATTATAATATGTTTTGCAAGATATGTACTTTAATGTTTTATAAGGTATTACTTTATTTTTCATTTCTTCTTATAGAACAATTCAGTCATAATTGTTAGTATATAGAATAAACGAGGCCCAAGGAGTTTATGAGAAATAAATGTGATAACCATAGATGGAAAGCCCACATGAGTTTCCATAAGAATAGGAATTACATGATCAAAACCCTAAAAGCATATTATTTGAAGAGAACCAGGACTATTTTGTCAATTAAAAAAAGATCTTATAATCAATGTTTTAAGTATTAGATATTGGGGAAATATTAGACCACCAAAATTCATATCGGATTGCGGATATTAGGGAAATAATAGTGATGCGTATTAAATATCGGAGTGTCATATCATATGATGTGTATATATAATATAATGTCCTAAAATATGATCGAAATACACGCAATAAAATCTAAGCATATAAAAATGTAAACAATGTATGTTTAGGATCACTAACTAATTGTAGAAACTTACTTAGGGAAAAGAGTTTACTAGAATTCTGTTGAAAAACTCCATAGGGTTGGAATTTTTGCTTAAAAAACATTAAAGAAATTTTGCTGAACTTTATTGTCTATCGACAAGCTATAAACAGATATATTGGACAACATCTCGGCTAATATATTGGCCATGTCAGGGATATCACTCTGAAGTAGCCAAAAGCGGAAAACGATATTGAGACGATATCATTTTGTGGCAAACCTTATAAAAGGATATATCGGCGCCAATATATTGGGCTATATCGAGGATATTCCAAACAATGCTCATAATCATTGCTATATGGTATTACAATGCACTATACCTCCAAAATTTGCTCTCCAATGAGGTTTTTTCGGAGGCGGGGGTGTGTGTGTGGGTGGGTGGGGGGTGGGGGGGGGTTGCACGTGCCCTCGTGACCCCCTGATGCCAAATGGAGGTGATGACGAATAATGTTGGGGGGGGGGGGGGTGGGTGAACAATACTCTTAAACATCAATTTTTCTCTTTTTAAAGTAATAAAAGACTAAATAAAGAAAGATAAATATGTTAGACCAAATTCACTCATAGCATCTAACCTCTGAAAACAATGAAAAAGATTGGTTTCACACGAATGCCTAATAAAAAAACATGGCTTCACGCTAATGGAATCATTCCAAAATCATCTCTTAAATCTCAAATTTTGTTCATCAATTTTCATCTCCCCAATTGGAAAAAAATACAACCTTTAAACTAAAGAAAACCCTAATAACAAGTAAAATCCTAACAAATGGATAACAACACATAAAGATCCTAACAAAATAACAACTCCAATAACTAAATATAATAACTTCATCCTAACAAAATATCTCAACTGATAAAAAATATAAAATCCATAAAATTCATAGATCTGATTTGTCTTGCATCACCCCCTCCCTCCCACACATAACTATGACTTATCGAAGCGAAGACCTTTTAAAACTAACTATTATAAAGCTGGATTGACTTTATTTTGGTCTTTCCTTTTTTTCGTTTTTTAAAGTGCCTCCTACAAAAACATACAATAGTCATTTTTGAGTGAAAAATGACTTTTTGTAAGGTGTGATGCCTACTGAATATGACATGGTGTCCAAATAATTGTTATAAACAATACCTACTAAAGTTGCATACATAAGTGTCGAGCAAAAGTTAAAATAAGTGGTTTTGGATATTTTAGTTGAGTTCCATCTCGGACTGATTGTTATTATAAATCTCTTGCACTGCAGCTTGTCGGTAAAGACGCTTTAGCAGAAACTGACAAAATTATTTTAGAAACTGCAAAGCTCCTGAGGGAGGATTATCTTGCCCAGAATGCCTTCACTCCGTAAGTGCTAATGTTTATTTGTTGGTTTCATTGCAGCTCATTAATGTTTGAAACTTTATTATAGTTATTTTTTCTGCTCTTCTCACCATGGATAAATGCTCTACAGTTATGACAAATTCTGCCCATTCTACAAGTCAGTCTGGATGATGCGCAATATTATCCATTTCAGTGCTTTGGCAAACCAGGTAAATCCTTTTTCCTTTTGTTTAGTATACCTCTGTTTTCCCTCTGGGTTTATTTGTCGGAGTCGGTTCTCCAAATTATTTCAAAATATAGAAATTTTATTTTTTTGCTAATTTTCTTTGGAAGTCAAAATTTCCTTCCCATGCTGGAACTTGGTTTATTAGAGGTTCTGGCAAGCATACCTCCGATGCAAACAATTATATACATGACATGGATTATGAAGTATTCTGATTGTTGTAATAATCACCCTTAACTTGTTTGCTCGTAGTAACAAACAAGAAGAGGGTGGGGGAGGAAAAAAAAAGGAATATAGAGACGAAAAACTTGCTACTGTTCTTCACAATCTTCCTCATTTCTTGGATCGTTGACGTGGCACGACCAAATTATTTAACTTGATGGATATGTTGCAGGCTGTTGAGCGAGGAGCCGGATCTGATGGCCAGAAGATAACATACAGTGTCATCAAGCATCGACTGGGCGATCTTTTTTACCGCCTCGTGTAAGTTAACGAATTCTTCTACTTCGATGGGACCACGGTTTTGATTATGATTGCAATTTATTCGTTCCAACAATGATTTTAATTCCAAAAAAAAAAAAAAAAAAATCCAAGAATAACCTTGTATCTTCGAATTGCAGGTCCCAGAAATTCGAAGATCCTGCTGAAGGCGAGGAAGCACTCGTTGCAAAGTTCCAGAAATTATATGATGATCTCACCGTTGGATTCAGAAACCTAGAAGACGAAACAAGATAGACTAAAATCTTCGACAATGGTGCAAGCGTAGGGCTTTAGTACCTTTGCATTTTCCATAAATATTTCCCGTTTTCCCAAGAGCGGGGGGGTTGCTGCTCATCCTTATATAAATAGCATTTGCTTAAGAAGAAATTATGTTGCTGGGTCACCAAGCATGTTGTAATGTTGCCGTTGTTGTTGTTGTTGTTGTTTCTCATGCATGTTATTGTTTGTTTGTTTTGTAGTTAAAATAAAAATGTGGATGTATTGCAATAAAGTATTATTCAACACGCCCACCCTCTTTTAATGGATTGGTTGAGTAAAGGCTATAAATAGCACTTATTTACCTTATTGTATTATCTACTTTTCACTTATTTACCCTCACTTGTATCTACTCCCCTCTACAAATGGGAGAACCCAAGATTCAATATTCATGTTACAGTAAATACTATAGTATCATTTATTATAGTATTAATACCGTAGCAAGCATAAATCTGTACATTGTAGTTTTTGGAAAAAAATGCTGTAGCGCACAGCGTACTATAGCAGAGGTGGGATATTGTAGCAATATAAAAAGTCAAAAAAAATACTATGGTGGTTAAACCTGGGATTATTGTAGCGAGAAAAAAAATATGACGTGTTTCGTGCGGTGTTCACACTAGTTTGGTTATAAGAAAATATCCTAAAATTTTAAAACTTGTACTTACATACAGTCACTCTTTTTTAGTGACATTTATATATACCCTAAAGTTATTAAAAGTTGGATTGAAATACCATGAAGTTTTTAAATTGGATACTTAAATACTCTAAAGCTCTTAAAACTTGCACTTAAAAACCCTCAAATTTGCATAATCGAGGGTATTAATGTGCATGTCGGAAAAACTTTAGGGTATTTAAGTTCTAGTTGTAAAAACATCAGGGTATTTAAGTGCCACTAAGAAAAGTGAGGGTATGTAAGTGCAAGTTTAAAAATTTCTGGGGTATTTTTTGCTGTCAAATACAAGTTGGGAGTATATAAGCGAAAAGTCGACACAACAGGGTATATGAGTGCTTTTTAGCCATGAATAAATTGCAAGTAAAAAGAAATAGCTGAAAAACTTTAAACTACACGTGCACATGCCGTGAAAATTTCCAAGTATTAGGTTATTCTTAAGTTCATGTTTGTTTTTTTGGATGGTGAAGATACTATTTGAAAATAGTCAAGACCCACTTTTTTATGGTAAAAACACCCCCATCCTTTTAATTTCACGGAATTTGTTTTCTGTGGTTTTATTCTATCCGCCTCTTTTCCTTCCACAACATCATTTTTTTATGAGTTTTTTTTTTCCTCCAAGCGCACTTCGCGTTTTAATCTTTTCTGTGGGCGTCTTCATTTCTCCGCAGAGAGAGGAAAAAAAAAGGCCCTGTGTGCTCTATATCCAATGATGCCATGTTAGGTCCTGATGAACAAGCGCTTGTCATGCTCAATTTTTCTGATTGTTATAGAAATTGTTATATCTTGAAAATTACTAAGGGTAATAGTCAGCATGTCATGATTAATTGACCAAGTCCCACAAATCTAAAAGCACGAACTAGATATATGCCTCGCCGATCTCCTATTTGACCCGACTTCGAGACGAAAGGCATCTACTACCTGGGTTCGCTAGGGGATGACAAGATAGCATATCAACTTCAATAGTCGTACTTCGCTGCTCAGTCACCTTCACATTTAATGTTGAGTCAGAATCATCATAGCTTTTTAGGCCAAAGTAATGACTCCGCGGACCACACCAACACTTCAGTTGCTTGACCACTGTCACATTAAACACGAAGGTGACTCATTTAACCGGCTGACGACACGTAGAAAGTGTGGTCTGATCAACCGATTGCATCGACCCGATCAAATTACCAATATACCACTATCAACCTTTTATAAACAGTGGACGATCTCCATTATTCAAAGGCACACAATTTTATGCTACATAACACCCTGAAACTAGATTTTGCATATCTACTCAGAGTCTAACTTGAGCGTCGGAGGATACATTGGAGAACCCAATTCCGGTCCTCTAATGGTGTTACTGTGCAGAAATCTTCTTCCCTTCTATTGATTAGCCATCAAAGAGTATAAATGGACCCTAAACTCCTGTAAACATCCACTCACCCATGTAATCAACTTTCTGACATAAACAGTTTGGCGTCCACAGTGGAACCTCATCTTCTTCTTTTGAGAAGATGACCGATTTTCGGTTCCAAACTACGAAGAAACATCCAACTCCGGCTAGGTCACTCAAGTCCAATTGGATGAATCCACCACAAGGATTGCTCAATCTCTCCAACAGTGGTTCGCTTCATTCACGAATGAACTCCTCAGCTGTATTTTCCCCAACTCCTCAGCAGTAAGGAGTTGGAGAGAAGAACTGGTGCTGAAAGATCAATAACGAACTGAGAATTAGAAGAGAAGAAGTGATGCCGAAAGATCAAAAGGATGGAAAAATTTATGATAGTAATATTTATGTTTACATAATATTCAAGAAGCTTAATTATTTTTGTCATTTAACTTCATTGAAAAACTTATTTTGGTAGTGATAATATTAATGCATCTTACTAGCTATGATATAATATTGCTTACCAAAAAAATATTTCATGAAATAAACCTTTTCTTATACAGTCCTGAAGTAGAAACCAGGCTCGCATATAATCTTTTAAATGCACTTGAATTATCCATCGGATTGGTCCCACCAATTCCTCATACATCCACATATCCAATTGAGAGAGCACTGTCAATGTTCAAAGAAAAAAATTAGCCCCATTTTAAACATGGGTAAATGAGAGCAAATAACAGGGAATCACACATTTTAAACACAGGGAATCTCCTAAATTAAAAAGAAAAAAGAAAAATAGGGATCAATTAAAAGGATCAGTTCCACATATAAAGAAGCCTGCAAAATCTCATGAAATTTACATTTGCCTGATCGATTCCCTCCCTCGTTTTTTTTTAAACGAAAAATCAGTATTCAAAACAGACTCTACATTCGTCGATGGAACAAGGAAGCCATCTCCTCTGAACCAGATTCCATATTATCATCGTCTTCACAAATATTTAAGTAGGTCCATGGACTGCTGGATGTGAGTGTTGAGGATTAAGCAATGCTCGTCGTCCTCCTTTTTCAAGATATTAAACACTCTGACTACGTACTCGTGCATTGGGCCATAAATGTGAGAAGCACATGCCGCCTTAAAACATAATAGCTTCGAGTCACCTGATGCAAGCACACAAATGTACTGTTTAGTCTATGATGTTGTTAAAAATAACGTATAATTTATTCGCAAGGTAATCACTTTCTCACTCGGTTAACTTGAACTTGTCATGGAAAGACGAGCAACTACTCTCCATAATTCAAGGCACACAATAAAATAATTAATCATAAAGATAAGGTAAATCCTTCTTTACACAGTAGGATCTTGGGTTTCAACAGCGCGATGTAAAAATTTGAAGAAAAACTTCCATACCATTTGGACCAGCATCTATATGGACCAACTACCAAACTTCTGAGTATTGAGGCTCAGGCTTATTTAGGTAAGTACAAATTTGGTAACATATGTAATATGATAATAGTTAATGGAGGACATGACCAATAACAGAAATGAAAGGAAGATTAGGATTCAGGAAGCCGACCCCCAAAATTTGGAACAAAGCCTTGGTGGTGGTGGTGGTGGTCGTATATTTGTACATATTTCATATTCTACCCACAGTTTGAGATTGTGACAACATAAACACTAGAAGAAAATATCAATAAAGCAAATGAACTTTGGCAGTATTTTGACATGCTCATAGGCCACGGAACCTGCAAGGAAAGAACTTTTTGAATATGCGAGTGCATCCAAGGGCAAAGTAGTAAAATCATGGGTAATATGTGTTGGCTAGCACCAAGCTAATCACCTTCCGTGGTTGCATTATAAATAAAGAGTGTACTTATCGCCAATTGACTACAATATTCATTTAAACTTTTTTGGCCCTTGTGAGTACATAGTACATGTTAATTTTATTAGTAAAAGATCAAAAGAGAGCTGTCTACTCACTGGCGTTTTCTTGCAAAGACGAACCTCTGAAATGTCGCCTTTTCCACCACTCAAACCGAAGCTTCCATGAACCATTTTCCCTTGCAAGAGCTGCAGGGAATTTGCTGGAAGAGACAGTTTTTGTCCCTCCTCTTTCTAGATTCTTTGAAGTGCAATCTTCATATTCAGATTGTACAACTATTTGGAATTGAAGGAAACACGATGCAAATTCCTCCCAAATGCTACATTGCCCATCAGCAGCATCAAGATGCAAAGCTATCATCTCGAACATCATCAATGTACTGTAATTTCCTGAAAAGCAACTGCATTATGGAATGATACTTTTTCCTGTGAATCACTGTCTACAATGCAATCTTACTGAAGTTGGAATATAATGTTACTTAACAATTTTGGTCTCTAAACACTGTTCTGGTACAACTGGTTAGGTTTATCCTTCCTATTTTATATGGACAAATACGACTATGCTATCATTTTGGGTGTTGATCTGCTTTACTCTATCTTTTATTTGATAATGAACAATATTGTGGTTTTTAATATTGAGCTTCTAATGTAACTGTGCCATTTGTCATGTCTTGCGTTAATTCTTTATGTACACATTTTCATTTCCATGGCATATCTATACCGAGTTGTTGAGAGTTTGCATACATTCTTGTCCTGTTGTATCCAAGTTCATATTTGAATTTCTCTAACAAAGGCTACACAATATGGAAAGTTACTATGGTTCATATTTTCACAATAATAATTCAAAATATAAATTCTACACTCTTTGTTTCACATCTAATGATCAGATCCTATTTGAATGTTGGATCACCATGATATTATACCTGTGACATCAATGTATTGTCACCAAGGGTACCTCATCAAAGTGTCTGATTGTATGACACTTTTAATAAGTCTAAATTTGTAGGAACAATGAATAATTTTGAACCACCCTGAAAAAAGGAACTCATGTGAGGCATTAGCTAAATGAATAAGCAAGACGATCGAGGTCCTATCAACATCCTGTGGTTTCTTATCAGCTTCTCAATAGCTAGATGGCTGTAGGTTGTCATGCTGAAAAATCAGTAAATGTCCCCTCTTCTAATATCAACTAATGTTGATAACTTAAAACACATGCTGTTCTATATCTGGAAGTACAAATGTTATAACTGAGATATTACTATGCTCTAAGAAGCAGGCATAACCAGGATCCATTAGAGGTTAGGAACCAATATAAAATCCAAGATGAAGCTTAAATGCCAAGCGACATTGGTGTAACCCTTTCTCATCAGATTGACATCAGATAATCCAAGAAAAAGCTTCAACAAAGATCTCCCACCTTGTTCGAGTTCAAAGTTTGAGACAATATAGACCAGTTGTAGGGGGAAAAAACTACCCAGGAGTATGTGTGGATCTATCTGTAGAGATTTTTTTCCCCTTCTATTGTATAGAGTATCTACTGTAATAATCATTGCTGTTCTGCACTAGTGTACCAAATATAAGTAATGAATTGATCACACTCTAGATATATTTCAGCTTTACTATCAAAATTTCAAGCTGTAATTTCTAAGGTGATACAAACCGGATTTGTGCATCTTTACTAGCCTTTCCAGAGACAGGTAACAGATAGGATCCCTCTTCAAAGCATTCTCATAGTAGCTACAGATCATGGTGATCTTATTTCTCTGAAAACACTCCAGTAATCTAGCCATTAGCCTGAAATATGAAATAACTATCAAGTTCAGAAAACCAGATCAACTTTTCAGTTTGAAAACGGAAATGAGTGAAACAAAATGAAACAACTCAAAAAGCACACATTTTGTCAATTAAAAAAAAGACTAAGATGAAACACATAAACTGATAACATGATCGTTTTCTGATAACGTGATGTAAAACGACATGATAAAAGATAGCATGATCTTTCCTTAATGAACTATGGATTGAGAGCGTAAGGTGGTCAGTTTACTCAAAAGCTTAAGCAGATGGCCATGGATTAAAAGAATATAATAAAAAATCTCAAGACTCGAGCAAACACTCACAGTTGGATTTCAGGCAACAAAGAAAAGCCTCAATGAGAGATGAGTCAGATAACTCACTCAGAAACGTAGAAATATAGGGACATAGTGAGTGAGTGAGTGTGGACGGTGAGGCTTGAACTCAAAAGCCTCTTGAAACTTCATACTCTAATACCATGTTAGATAACCACTTTATTGAAATGCATGAATTGCTGGGTTATAGGCTAACAATATATATCAGCCACTTATAATAAAGACCTATTGATGCAACAATATGCAGAAAAATATATAAAGCAGGAGAAGGATACATTTAAAAAAGAAACAGAAAATTAACAGACATTGAAAGTAAGACGGCCCTACATCAAATGCATAGGATAAAAACATGGCAATCTCCTCATTGAAGAGAAACAATACCACAGCAACAACATACATATTTTGCATTAGATTGGTAAATGAAAAGGAAGGGCTGCAGCGGGAAGAGAGGACGAGTTGTTTGACTAAAGAGCATAGATGTTTAATTGAGGCAAGAATTATAGTTAAAAGAACATGCTGAAGTAAATACTTAAGTGTCTATAGACCAGTTACTTATTGCAGTTACAGATCTTTATTAATTAAAAAAGAATATGAACATATGAAAACAAAGATAAACATAGGCATCAAATGAGTTAACATAAAATCTTATATTTGCACTACAGTATGCTTGAAAAACCTGAAAGGTAGTGCTGAATCAACGTTATGGCATGAAGTCTCAAGTTCCTTAAATGCTTCTTCCACTCGATCACCAAGAAGCAAAAGCTGGTCAAGTATGAAAATCAGCACATAAAAGGCTCAAAACGCTGTCTATCAAAGGAGAAGAAAATCAAGAATGAATTATAGTACATAACTTGGTTATTGAGAGATAAATAATAAGCTTTTTCCTTTCTGATATATAATTCTCCTTCTTGAGACATTAAGATGGATTCTTTGTTGTTTCTTGATTCTAGTTTTATTTCCTTAGTTTTAATTTGATTTTTGTTGTTTATTGATTCTAGTTTTATTTCCTTAGTTTTAATTTGATTTTTGTTGTTTATTGATTCTAGTTTTATTTCCTTGGTTTTAATTTGATTTTCTTTCGAATTTTATAAGTTTATATTTAGCATGCCTATTGGTCGATTTTAGCATGTCTACAGTGATACGAGTCGCCGTGCGAGCACCTTTGATCGTGGAATTATCAAATATAGGTTGAGAAGAGGATGACAGAAACACAAAAACAATTCAGTATGTGACGAAGGAAAATACCCTCTCTAGATTATGAGTATGAAAAGATTACAATCCCTCTCACAATCTCACTAGAATTGAAGAACAATCTCTCTCAATTCTCCAAGTATAATCTAATCTCTCTTGATTAGAATCTCACTTTGATTACATCTGATTGATTAGAAACCCTAAACAATCCCTTATATACGTGTAATAACGTGGATGACAAAGTGGTAAATAACCAAGCCCAAACCCAACAGGAATTCGTGCAAACGGAAACCCAAATGAATCAGGAAACCTTCGATGAGTCGACTCACGACTGAGATGAGTCGACTCGTCCGAAACTGGACAAAACACAAAACCAGCAATGAGTCGACTCATGACTGAGATGAGTCGACTCGTTAGAGACTGGTGACAAACGGCTGGGTTTCGTGAATCGACTCATGACAGGCATGAGTTGACTCAACCTGATGAGTCGACTCATGACTGTTATGAGTCGACTCACGGGCTGAAAACTGGATGCTTCGATTCTTCGATTTGTCGTCTTATTTCACGCTTCAACCTGCGTTTCACTGTGCTGTTTTACACCTCCATTCTCAAGCTACCATGAGAATCGGCTATCCTCAAGCTCCCATGAGGATCACTAAGTTCCGAAGAGAAGATATACCCGTATCATGGGTCCACCCTTTAGGATCTTGAAGTCCCGTTCAAATTAGAACTTCAGCTGAGGAAACTCCTGAGCTCCTCTATCTTTTCTGCACCACCTGACCTTGCTAGGAACTTGATAGCGACGTACAACTGGAAACAACTCCTTCGCTCCTTACCTTGTCGTAGTCATCTTCCGCTCCAATATGCAATCCTCTTTCGATGGCTTTTTAAAAGTCTAATGCATAGCGAGACAAACTTCTTACTTGCATTCACTAGCCTCTCCGCTCGTGTCGTCGTCCCCAAACTTGTCTCCCTCGGAAGAGACGTTGAACGAAATATGAACTTTTCACCATCTTTGGTGAATGTATACTTCTGAGTCCGCCTCTCTTAGATCGCATATTTATCCCATAAGTACGGATTGCCCAATATAATTTGACAAACATCCAATGGAACTACGTCGCACGTGACCTCGTTAATATACGACTCATGGAGCGCAAATCTGACAGTGCATTGATCAACTATACTCAGTCTCTCATCATTCTGAATCCATCCCAATGGATAGGGCTTCGGATGCTTGACCGTCTTCAGACCCAGCTTCTGAACCAAGGCCTCGGATATCAAATTCTTCTCGCTGCCCGGATCAACTATGGCATCAACCAAACTGGCCTTCACTTGCAACTTCAGCACAAAGAGCTGCTCTCGAGGGTCTTTGTCCTCTTTCGTGGTCTGTTTTTCCGCCATAAGGTTGAGACTGCTGTTGGGCTCTGTCATCCTCGGGACTTCTTTTGGACCTTGAGCTATCACATATGCCTTTTTCTCCTCTTTTTTCTTCAATCCTCTTGGCTTGAGATGATGATACTTCTCCCAGCACCGATCAACAACATGTCCTGTCTTCACGCAGTGATTACAAATCAGTTCTGCTTTCCCTGGATCACCCTTCTTCTTCTCCTTATATTTGGAACCACTAGACTCGCCTCCCGTCTGTTTGGAGTCTCCCTTAGTCTCGTTGCCCTTCTTCTGCTTGCCCTCAATGGCAATAGCCTTCACGTTCGTCTCTGTAATAGTCTCGACCGTGAATAACTTCATCTCTTTTCGGATGTAATCGTTCAATTCCGTCATATACTTCATAAACACAGAATATTCCTCTGTCGTAATGTTGAGGACCATCCATCGCCTGCTGCTGGAACTCCGTGATGTATTCTTGAACGGTTTGATTAACTCTTTGGCGTAAGCCGTACCACTTGTACCAACGCTCTTCGAGGAACCCTACCAGATAGAATTGCTTCCTAAGTAGTTCCTTGAACTTGTTCCACGACACCGCATTCTTCTCCTGCTTGCAATAGGATTTCCACCATATCAATGCATGTCTCGAAAGCTTCAAAGTCGCGAACACGAGCTTCTCCTTGGATGAATATTCATAGAGTGTGAAATAGGTCTCCATCCGCTCGATCCAATCATCAAACCTCTCGACGTTGACACTCCCGTCATACACAGGAATCTCCACTTTGAAGTCTATCTTCAAATTCTGATAAGAACCCTTACCCCCTTGGTGTGAAACAGACTTAACAATACGGGCCTCCTCATCTGAATCAGAATCCTCGCCTTCTCTATCGGACTCCACAAGTTTCTTCTTGTCTTTCGAAGAAGATTCCTCATTGTTTCCTTTGTCTTGGACAAGATTGACGAGTTGCACGAGGGTCGAACCCATTATCTCCATCTGCTTCTCCAATGCAGCTAGCATTGCTGAACTATCTCCTTCAGTCATCTTCTTCTTCCTTCATTTCTGGACTCCTTCCAATGAAATAAGGATCTCGCTTAGCTTCTTGTATTGCGATCGAATCAGGACCATACACAGGATAGCCCATTCACAAGATCTAATCGCTCTGATACCAACTTGATACGAGTCGCCATGCGAGCACCTTTAATCGCGAAATTATCAAATATAGGTTGAGAACAGGATGACAGAAACACAAGAACAATTTAGTATATGACGAAGGAAAATACCCTCTCTAGATTATGAGTATGAAAAGATTACAATCCCTCTTTCACAATCTCACTAGAATTGAAGAACAATCTCTCTTAATTCTCCAAGTACAATCTAATCTCTCTTGATTAGAATCTCACTTTGATTACCTCTGATTGATTAGAAACCCTAAACAATCCCTTATATAGGTGTAACAACGTGGATGACAAAGTGATAAATAACTAAACCCAAACCCAACAGGAATTCGTACAAACAGAAACCCAAATAAACCAGGAAACCTTCGATGAGTCGACTCACGACTGAGATGAGTTGACTCGTCTGAAACTGGACAAAACACAAAACCAACAATAAATCGACTCATGACTGAGATGAGTCGACTCGTCAGAAACTGGTGACAAACGGTTGTGTTTCGTGAGTCGACTCATGACAGGCATGAGTCGACACAACCTGATGAGTCGACTCATGACTGTTATGAGTCGACTCACGGGCTGAAAACTGGATGCTTCGATTCTTCGATTCCTCATCTTATTTCACGCTTCAACCTGCGTTTCATTGTGCTGTTTTACACCTTCATTCTCAAACTACCATGAGAATCAGCTATCCTCAAGCTCCCATGATGATCACTAAGTTATAAAGAGAAGATACACCCGTATCATGGGTCCACCCTTTAGGATCTTGAAGTCCCGTTCAAGTTAGAACTTCAGCTGAGAAAACTCCCGAGCTCCTCTATCTTTTCTGCACCACCTGACCTTGCTAGGAACTTGATAGTGACGTACAACTGGAAACGACTTCTTCGCTCCTTGTCGTAGTCGTCTTCCGCTCCAACATGTAATCCTCTTTCGATGATTTTTCTAAAAATCTAATGCATAGCGAGACAAACTTCTTGCTTGCATTAACTAGCCTCTTCGCTCGCGTCGTCGTCCCCAAGCTTGTCTCCCTCGGAAGAGACGCCGAACGAAACATAAACTTTTCACCATCTTTGGTGAATGTATACTTCTGAGTATGTCTCTCGTAGATCGCATATCTATCCCATAAGTACGGATTGCCTAGTATAATCTGACAAACATCCAATGAAACTACGTCGCACGTGACCTCGTCAATATACGACTCATGGAGCGCAAATCTGACAGTACATTGATCAATTACACTCAGTCTCTCCTCCTTCTGAATCTATCCCAATGGATAGGGTTTCGGATGCTTGACCGTCTTCAGACCCAGTTTCTAAACCAAGGCCTCGGATATCAAATTCTTCTCGCTGTCCGGATCAACTATGGTATCAACCAAACTGGTCTTCACTTACAACTTCAGCACAAAGAGCTGCTCTCGGGGGTCTTCGTCCTTTTTCGTGGTCTGTTTCCCCGCTATAAGGTTGAGACTGCTGTTGGGCTCTCATCCCCGAGACTTCTTTCAGACCTTAAGCTATCACATATGTCTTTTTCTCCTCCTTTTTCTTCAATCCTCTTGGCTTGATATGATACTTCTCCCTGTAGGCGTCTAAAAATACCTATAGGTATCCACGCACAGCTCGAGGCAGAGAGAAGGTGATTAACGTCACTATCTAAGTCTAAGAGGATTATCCGACGCCGATGAACACATGAAGCGAAACGGTGAACCGAATAACCTATGCACTCACCGGCCACCTCCAAGTAGCCCGTGTACTCGCCAGCCATCAAATCGCCGAACCAAGTGGCCCGCACGCTCATCGACCACCGACAAACTATCCATGCGTCCGCGAAACGAATCGGGAAAGCATACAAGTCAACGAAACGACAAAATACACGTAACGACGGGACAAGTCAAAACCCAAAAAAATAAAAGATAAAGCCCTTGATGACCGAATCACGCCAAAGCGATTCGGTCAGACCAGTGGCTCGGCCACGGGTGACTGTTCAGACAAAATTCGGTTTTTCGGTTCTTTTATGGATTCTTTCGGGATTTAGGGTTCCAACTGCTCTGATATTATTGTTAGACAGTTTTTAACTGAAGATAGAGAGGATTCTTCGTTTTGATCTAAGAAAACCACCAACCAGGGCTCGGGTGTTCATTTTTGAGGATCTGGAGATCAAGAGGGCGAAGCGTTGTCGAATTGGAGAGTGGAGCCATGAATTTACAGCAAAGGTTAACGGATCTTGGCGATCTCCTGCGCATAAAGAGTGGAGTTCGAGAGATTCGAGACCCGTCCCCTATTCCTCCGGATTTAAGCTTAGTCTTAAATCCCGAGAAGAGCCGTGGTTTTGCTTAGTCAAAATCGTCGCTACTGCGATTACTTCATTCGTGAAGTGAGAGCATTGATTATCCAACTTCTGCTAACCGGATCTGATCCGTGACGATCCACGGATCTCACGCAAGCAGCGGGTGATAAACGTTCGCTGCGCTGTTTGACAAGAGTTGTAATCTTTATTTTCATTGTATAAAGGAGATCTTATAAAAAGATCAACTTTCTTTCTTTTTTGAACTTATTGTAATGGCTGAAATTGTAATGAGTTCGTCACTAATGAAAATATCAACTTTTGACCCAAACAAGCTGGCGACCACAGTAGGAGCCAACAGCTTCGTTGCCGAAGCTGTCGTGCCGCAACCACGGATCCAGATCCCGATTTACGAAGAGGTTGAGTACGAGTCCGACCAACTAAAATTCGAGGAGTATCTGTCGTCCTCCTCCTCCAGATCCTCCGCCCCCGCAAGCGCAGGAAGATCAAGGCCCTCGTTGCCGCTGCAACCCCGCCTTGTAATGCCCATCTGGCCTCCAATGAGCCCGGGTCTACAGACCTGAATCTTTCCTCCACCAAGGAGTTAATTGCAGAAGGCACGCCAACCCTATCAAAGAGGGCACGCCAAAGACAGCGCCAACGACTTGCGCATCGACTCGGTAAGGCTTTGGAGCCGGTTGACGGGATTCGCTACGAAACGGATCTGAAGTCCAGAAGATGCAAACCCCTTCAGCAGCAAATGAATGGCGTATCCTCCAAGCCAACAGCGAATGAATGGATCTAAGTCAAACGGACCCGCTCAACCCTCAAGGAGCGCATTCAGAAGCGTCATGCCTTGATTGCGCACACACGGATCCTCGTGCGAGAAGCGCAAAAGCTGAAGCAGAAAGAAGTGGTCAAGAAGCCACCAAGATCACGCCGAGTCTGGAGGCCAAAGTCCAAACCGACATCAAAAACAACCCAAACGGTGCCCGAAGGCGTCGGAGAAACCAGAAGACCAATTGGTGGCTCGGCCAAATTCAAACCACCAAATGGTGGCTCGGCCTAGTTCAAACCACCAAATGGTGGCTCGACCAAAGTCAAACCACCAAATGGTGGTTTGAGCAAAACTCAAACTGGTTTGGTCCGTTTCACTGCTGATTCACTTCTTACAATCTCGTCTGAGTTTCCGGCAGCCCCTATTCATGTCCTGATGAATTCTACACTCCCGGTGATACCTCACGACCATGGAGACTTATCCTGTTTCAAGATGAGGACGACGGATCGCCTGGGTCCTTTGCACGAGGATCGAGGTAAAGTTTCGATCAAAGAACGCTTGGGTCCGGTGACTGAACCCCGAGCAATCACTCGAGCTAGGGGTCGCACACGCCCTCGTAACAAGTCAGGGCCTTTCTATAATGGGAAAACCCCTGCAATTGATCGCCTCGGACGGCGAATTGAAGACCAAGAGCCCGTCAAAAGCTCGCGCTCCCAAAAACGTAGCTCCAAACGCGTGACTCTTAAGAACGCCAATAAGACAGCAAGCTCTCAGAAGGAAACGTGTTCGTCAGACGACGACGTTATACCTGAGAAATCGTGCCAACACGCGATAGGTTACTCCGGTCTTCAGACCGATGAGTTGTACTATCAGGCTGGGGGTACGAACAGATCTCGAAAGAGAAGTACCCAAGAAACGGACTCTCATTGTCCGTGTATAAACATTATCAGGACAGCTTTATCGGCATGTAGCTGCCCCAAGGCCGCTCCGCGGAGGGCCTCTGTATTCGAGAGGATCTCTAACGGAATGGCCAAGTCCAGACCAAAGCGTCTCCGTAAAGAGCGATCGGCTGTTCAAGGTGACGAACTCCCGGAAGTCACAATAAATATGGCTGATAAGGGAAAGTCAATTCGACCTTCTAACTCTGGCCCGTTTATATCGCATCGTCTAACCCGGTTGCGATCGGGAACTATTAGACAAAGGGATTATCTGAGAATGCAGAGGGGATTATCTTCCGATGATGCATCAGATGCCAACTCTGCAGTCGCTTCTGACCAAACGGTGTCTAGCCTAAGACAATCGCACGAGGCATTCATGGTCAACACCGAGCAGATCGCCAAAATTCTCGAGGATGCTCTAACCAAACAGAAAGAGACATTCAAGATCGAAATGGAAATGGCTATGCTACGAATGAGGGAAGAGCATGACCAACAAATTCGGGCTCTGTCCAATTAGTTCGGTGAATCCAGCCGTCGCAATAATGCTGACCAAGCAGGTAGCGATTCAGATGCGAATGAACGTCTCAATGCTGAGAACCCTCCCGTTGATCGGAACACTGGGGATGGTCTCACTAAAGATAATAATACCAGGGGTGGTCCCGCTAATGATGACAACACTGGGGGTTGCCCCGTTGTTCCTCTCACAAATCGTCCGAAGCATGATACAGACGAGGACGAAAAGATGAAGGATCTCGAGAAAAAATCAACGTTCTGATGTCTGATCGAGAGGTAAAGAAGACCGACATTCCATGTCCTTACCCGAGAGAGTGGGATTCAATCCCGTATCCGGCGAAGTTCAACCTGATCAACTTCACGCCGTTCGACGGGAAGGGTTCGCCCACTCAGTATTTGATCTACTTTAAGTCCCACTTAGGCATAATCTCTGACAATGAAGCCTTGATGGTTCGGTCATTCGTCGGCACCCTTCGTGGGCCCGCCTTCGATTGGTACCGCCGTCTCAAGTCTGTAAGCATCAATAGCTGGGACGATCTGGAAAGCCTATTTCTCGCTCATTTCTTTGATGATGACGCTGAGGTGTCGATCAGGACGCTCTTCGATGAGAAGCAAGAAGATGACGAGACAGTCGACTACTTCATCAAGCGCTTCCGGAATAAAGCAATGAACTGCCGAGATCCGATCACGGAGGACTTTATCCTCCAGACATGTCATAACAACCTATCTATTGAGATATTGAAAGTTATGGGAGTCGCATCGTCCAACATTTGAAAAGACTTAAAGGTGCGCGGTGAACAAGCCGAACGCTTCCTCCGAAGGAAGAAGGCCGAGAGGAGCCAACCGACGGCTAATCCTCCGAACTCGAACTTCGCCTCTCGTGGTAAGGGCAAGGCACCTGCAGCTGCTGTTGGTGCTAATCAAACATCACAACGGCAATCCCGAAGACAGCAAAAGGTTTCGGACCTGAAACACCAAAAAGAATACTCCTTCAAGGACGAAGATGTTCCAGCCATCTTCGAGTCCCTCTTTGAAAATAATAAGATCAAGCTACCATCTATCGTCAATCAGGAGAAAGCTGACAATATTACGGATCCAAAGTACTGTGCGTATCACAGGAGGATCCTTCATCCCACTAAGGATTACTTTGCTCTCAAGAATAGCATCCAAACCTTGGTTGAAGCCGCCGTTATATCGCTCAATTAAGTCGAATGAAGACTCCGATAAGTATAAGAGTATAAACTGCTCCTTCCTACACTCTAAAAAGTATACGAGTATAAACTGCTTCTCGGTCATCCAACTAAGTACAATGTTAAAACCGGTTTTGCAAAGGAAGCTGGGGGTGGATGATTTATGTAACGGGAAGTTCCTAGGGAATCTTATATTCTTAAGGATGCCGAACATGTGTCTGAGGATAACGTACTCCTCGTTACACTCAGTTTTGCAAAGAAAACTAGGGGTGGATAATTCATGTAATAGGAAGTTCCCGGAAGAATGTTAAATGTAATATTCTTAGGGATAACCCGATCATTATGAACAAAGTGATAAACACTAAACTCTTATTATGATTTCCGAACACGCTTTTGCTGAGATGAAATTCGATCACTTCATTGGATCAATTTTCCCTCACAAAACTCTCATTGGTGTTTGACGACTCATAGTCTCTCACCACAGAATCCCCCACCGATCAGACTAATTGACGGTGGGATCACCAAAATTCTTTCCTGTTTAATCCATTCAAACTTCCGCTATGTTCGTACACTCAACACTTTCATGTTTAGAGTCCGGATATAATGCTTAAAAGTTTGATTTATTAATCCTTAACGAATTATCAAACCCTTCGTGTTAAGTCCTTATCACTTAATACCAGGAACCCTATTTGAGTGATTTGTACGAATCAACACTCCTACAGTAATTTGTACTCCCACTCTCACTTTTCACTTGGTCAAACCTTCCTACAGTTAGGACCACAATTAAAATCCCCTCTCGATTCCTTCAATGAACGAGAGGTCCACAAATCGAGTGATCAAACCTATAAAAGTTAGGGTCATCTCACACTCCCACTCTCACTTGGTCAAACCTTCCTACAGTTAGGATCACATTCAAAATCCCCTCTCGATTCCTTCAATGAACGAGATGCCCATTTTTAAATCGAGCGATCAAACCTTCCTAAAATGAGGATCGTCTCAAACCTCCCATTCGGTCAAACCTTCCTATGGTTAGGGTCAAAACCAAAATCCCCTTTCGATTCCTCCAATGAACGAGAGGTCCACTTTCAAACCGGATGATCAAATCTTCCTACAGTTAGGGTCACCTCAAACTCCCGCTTGGTCAAACCTTTCTACAGTCAAGGTCAAAACCCCAATTCACATTTAGTTCGGTAATCAAACCTTCCGACAGTTAGGGTTATCCGAATTTTTCGATTCTCGGAGTGGAGATCCCACTCCTAGTTTTATCTTTCCAGATTCTGGGGGTGGAGATCCCACATCGAGTCTCCTTTCTAACTGGAGATAGAATATAAAATTATTCCTCTTCGGCATTGGGAGATAGAATATAAAATTCTTCCTCTCTTATTTCCTCTCCTATTTCGGGTTCGTCTTTGCCCCAAGAGAAGACACCATCCTTTAACTCCATAGCCGGTTTAGTCTTTCACCGATTGAAAAAGACACCAGAATACCAGTTAGGGGTATTTTATCCCGAAGCCTAAGTAGGGATAAGTCAGTGCTTAACCCGTGTTGTTGGGTGGTTCGTTCCCGTAAAAACGACCGAGTCTACGTATTCAACATCGTAGCAACAAAAATCCATGCCTTTTATGCATGAAGAATTTTATCCCGAATCCTGAGTAGGGATAAGTCAACGTCTAACACGCGTTGTCGGTTTAGTCTTTCACTGATTGAAAAAAACATCAGAATACTAGTCTGGGGTATTTTATCCCGAAACCTAAGTAGGGATAAGTCAGCGCTTAACCCGTGCTGTTGGGTGGTTCGTTCCGGTGAAAACGACAGAGTCTACGTATTCAACATCTTAGCAACAAAAATCCATGCCTTTTATGCATGGGGAATTTTATCCCGAATCCTGAGTAGGGATAAGTCAACGTCTAACACGCGTTGCCGGTGTAGTCTTTCACCGTTTGAAGAAGACACCAGAATCCGAATCTGGGGACTTTTATCCCGAAGCCTAAGTAGGGATAAGTCAACACCTAACACGCGTTGTCGGGTAGTCTATTCCCGTGAGAAAGACGAAGTCTACGTATTCAATATCATAGCACTAAAAGAGTTAACTCTTTTAGCATAACGTTACATGCAGAACGGACTTAAATAATCCGCATGCAAGCCCGATTCAAACGGTAATCGGTAAAGACACCTCAAATCCGTTGAAGGCTGAGGATTTGCTAAAAATCCTAAATCAGCGTCTAACACACGTTGCCCGGTAATCTATTCCCGTGAGAAAGACGAAGTCTACGTATTCAATATCGTAGCACTAAAAGAGTTAACTCTTTTAGCACAACGTTATGTGCAGAACGGGTCTAAACAATCTGCATGCTAGCCCGACTCAAACGGTAATCGGTAAAGGCTAATCAAACCCGTTGATGGCTGAGAATTTACCAAAAATTCTATAAATGAGAGTCATTGACGTATCAGCTTCATTAGTTGGTCTCGTGATTTGAGCATACAACGACTTTGGGATAAGATCCATAACTGCAGACGAAACAACTTTAATAGTTGGTCCTGTAGCCTAAAATTTGGGATTGCCACGCTCCAATGCATTAAGAGCTTAAACTGTGTATACTCCAACAAACGTACGAGTATAAACTGTGTTAACGCCAGTCAACACGTTGAGATGAAAGTCAACGCCAATCAATACAAAACCCTAAGGCTAACACCGAGCAACGCATAATCCTAGGTCAACGCCGGTTAACGCGTTGCGACAAAGATAATCAGTTCAAAGTCAACTCAATGACACGAGTCAAAACTAACTCACCAATTTTGATTCAAGACTGATAACGATCAGACGATAAACGCAGCGCCGGAAGAACTTCATCTATTCGACAAAGCACTGGATAGACTGAAGGCTGAGGAAGTCAAGAATTGAAACAGTTCACAGGTCCTTTGACACCGACTAAAGGCGGGGGACTATCATATCCAAAGCATTCCAGACTCCTCCATAAAAGAATGAGTCTGAAATACTTTAGAGGGGGTATCTGTAGGCGTCTAAAAATGCCTATAGGTATTCACGCACAGCTCGAGGCAGAGAGAAGGTGATTAACGTCACTAAGTCTAAGAGGATTATCCGACGCCGATGAACACATGAAGCGAAACGGTGAACCGAATAGCCTATGCACTCACCGGCCACCTCCAAGTAACACGTGTACTTGCCAGCCACCAAATCGGCGAACCAAGCGGCCCACACGCTCATCGGCCACCGACAAACTATCCATGCGTCCGCGAAACGAATCGGGAAAGCATACAAGTCAACGAAACGACAAAATACACATAACGACGGGACAAGTCAAAACCCAAAAAAATAAAAGATAAAGCCCCTGGCGACCGAATCGCGCCAAAGCGATTCGGTCAGACCAGTGGCTCGGCCATCGGCTGAGCCACGGGTGACTGTTCAGCCAAAATTCGGTTTTTCGGTTCTTTTATGGATTCTTTCGGGATTTGGGGTTCCAACTGCTCTGATATTGTTGTTAGACAGTTTCTAACTGAAGATAGAGAGGATCCTTCGTTTTGATCTAAAAAAACCACAAACCAAGCCTATAAATAGGGGCTCGGGTGTTCATTTTTGAGGATCTGAAGATCAAGAGGGCGAAGCGCTGTCGAATTGGAGAGTGGAGCCACGAATTTACAGCAAATGTTAGCGGATCTTGGCGATCTCCTGCGCATAAAGAGTGGAGTTCGAGAGATTCGAGACCCATCCCCTATTCCTCCGGATTTAAGCTTAGTCTTAAATCCCGAGAAGAGCCGTGGTTTTGCTTAGTCAAAATCGTCGCTACTGCAATTACTTCCTTCGTGAAGTGAGAGCATTGATTATCTAACTTCTGCTAACCGGATCTGATCCGTGACGATCCACGGATATTAATGTCCCCAGTACAGGTAAAGATCTCACGCAAGCAGCGGGTGATAAACGTCCGCTGCGCTGTTTGACAAGAGTTGTAATCTTTATTTTCATTGTATAAATGAGATCTTATAAAAAGATCAACTTTCTTTCTTTTTTGAACTTATTGTAATGGCTGAAATTGTAATGAGTTCGTCACTAATAAAAATATCAACTTTTGACCCAAACACTCCCAACACCGATCAGCAACATGTCCTGTTTCTCGTAGTGACTACAAATCAGTTCTGCTTTCCCTGGATCATCCTTCTTCTTCTCCTTATATTTGGAACCACTAGACTCGCCTCCCGTCTGTTTAGAATCTCCCTTAGTCTCGTTGTCCTTCTTCTGCTTGCCCTCAATGGCAATAGCCTTCACGCTTGCCTCTGTAATAGTCTCGACCGTGAATAACTTCATCTCCTTCCGAATGTAATCGCTCAATCTCGTCATATACTTCATAAACACAGAATATTCCTCTGTCGCAATGTTGAGGACCATCGCCTGCTGCTGAAACTCCGTGGTGTATTCTTGAACGGTTTGATTAACTCTTTGGTATAAGCCGTACCACTTGTACCCATGGTTTTAAATATCGGCCGATAATCCAATATTATAGCCGAGTTATCGTATTTGGGAGCTTTCCGCTATGATAAATAAGATTTTTAATCGGTTATCATTTTTTACGGTTTATCGGCGAGTTATCGGCGATAAAGGTACTTATCGGCCGATAAAGAAGGCTTTAAATATCGGCTTTATCGGGCCAAATTTTGAGTTGAATTTTCGGGTAATGGGTAGTTATTTAGTAAGTTGTTAAACCCGACCCGACTCGCTTTCTACAATTGATTAGTGATTCTAAACATGATTATTTATATTTTAGAATGTTTATATTTCATTAAGTATGGTTAAATTACATTTTTGGTTATTAATTTATATATATACACCATCTAGTACATCACCCCGATAAATACTACTTATCCCCGATATATCTCCGATTTTCGCTATCCGATAAGGATTTTGACCGTCCGATAAATCCCCGATAACCGATATTTAAAACCTTGCTTGTACCAACGCTCTTCGAGGAACCCTACCGGATAGAATTGCTTCCTAAGTAGTTCCTTGAACTTGTTCCATGACACCGCATTCTTCTCCTGCTTGCAATAGGATTTCTACCATATCAATGCATGTCCCGAAAGCTTCAAAGTCACGAACACGAGCTTCTCCTTGGATGAATATCCGTAGAGTGTGAAATAGGTCTTCATCCGCTCGATCTAATCATCAAACCTCTCGACGTTGACACTCCCGTCATACACAAGAATCTCCACTTTGAAGTCTATCTTCAAATTCTGGTAAGAACCCTTACCTCCTTGGTGTGAAACAGACTTAACAATACGGGCCTCCTTATCTGAATCAGAATCCTCGCCTTCTCCATCGGACTTCACAAGTTTCTTCTTGCCTTTCGAAGAAGATTCCTCCTCGTTTCCTTTGTCTTGGACAAGATTGACGAGTTGCACGAGGGTCGAACCCATTGTTTCCATCTGCTTCTCCAATGCATCTAGCCTTGCTGAACTATCTTCTTCAGTCATCTTCTTCTTCCTTAATTTTTGGATTCCTTCTAATGAAATAAGGATCTCGCCTAGCTTTTTGTATTGCGATCGAGTCAGGACCATACACAGGATGCCCCTTTCACAAGATTTGATCGCTCTGATACCAACTTGATATGAGTCGCCGTGCGAGCACCTTTAATCGCGGAATTATCAAATGTAGGTTGAGAAGAGGATGATAAAAACACAAGAACAATTCAGTATGTGGCGAAGGAAAATACCCTTTTTAGATTATGAGTATGAAAAGATTACAATCCCTCTCTCACAATCTCACTAGAATTAAAAAACAATCTCTCTCAATTCTCTAAGTACAATCTAATCTCTCTTGATTAGAATCTCACTTTGATTACCTCTGATTGATTAGAAACCCTAAACAATCCCTTATATAGGTGTAACAACGTGGATGGTAAAGTAATAAATAACCAAGCCCAAACCCAACAGGAATTCGTGCAAACAGAAACCAAAACGAACCAGAAAACCTTCGATGAGTCGACTCACGACTGAGATGAGTCGACTCCTCCGAAACTGGACAAAACACAAAACCAGCAATGAGTCGACTCATGATTGAGATGAGTCGACTCGTTAGAGACTGGTGACAAACGGCTGGGTTTCGTGAGTCGACTCATGACAAGCATGAGTCGACTCAACCTGATGAGTCGACTCATGACTGTTATGAGTCAACTCACGGGCTGAAAACTAGATGCTTCGATTTTTCGATTCGTCGTCTCATTCCACGCTTCAACCTACATTCCACCGTGTTGTTTTACACCTCTATTCTCAAGCTACCATGAGAATCAGCTATCCTCAAGCTCCCATGAGGATCACTAAGTTCCGAAGAGAAGATACACTCGTATCATACAGGTCGATGAAGATGGAGGAAAAAGGAAGAAGAAATACATCGACAGATTACAAATGAAGGGTAAAAACTGTCTAAAACATGCTCTCATGCAAGTCTCATGGGAGCATTCTTTGCAGTATATTCTGTGCAAATGATGCTAGGTAGCAAGCTTTAAAATTTAAAAAGGGTTATTTTCACTTAAATACCCCAAAGTTTACCTTGTTTTTTAACTTTGATACCCCAATGTTTCTTTTTGCCCAAAAAATACCCTAAAGTTGTCCTCCTTTTTAACTTTGATACCCCAAAATTTCCTTAATTTTGCGGGCAAAATACCTCAAAGATCAACAAAATTTAACTTTGATACCCAAACTTTAACAAAATTTAACTTTGATACCCAAAAACTTAATTTTTTGCTAAATTTTGTTAAACTTTAGGGTATCAAAGTTAAATTTTTGTTAACATTTTGGGTATCAAATAAATTTCTGTTAAACTTTGGGGTATCAAAGCTAAATATTGTTGATTGTTGGGGTTTTTCTTGGGCAAAAACAAACTTTAGGTAAAGTTAAATATGATACAAACATTGGGATATGTTTAAAGAAAAACTTTGCGGGTATCAAAGTTAAAAGTGGAAGTAACCTTTGAGGTTTTTTTTTGTTAAAAATGATACGTGGGTGGCACATGATACCTTAATAGAAGTTGTAGTTTGGAATTTTTTTTGTCTTTCTGCAGAATACAAAGGTAAAGGTTTGAAAGGGGTTTGTTTCATTTTGGAATTTGAGAATGGAAGATAATTGGTAGTTTTTATATATATATATATATATATATATATATATATATATATATATAGCGAGAGAGAAATATGAGTATGCTTGGTACCAAGCACAAAAAGTTATGCTTGGTAGTGAGGTGTCACATCTCCTTCCACTCATTCAAATATGGGACCACATTCATATGGGTAATGAGTGGATGGGGATGTGACACATCACTATCAAGCACAAAATTTGTACTTGGTACCAAGCATACACATATTTCTCATATATATATATATATATATATATATATATATATATATATATTTTTCATCTGTGTCCCCCTACCCTATCTTTTACAATTTTGATGTGTCCCGTACCCACCCGCATACACACCCATACCCGTATCTATGCAACCTTGTCGGGAAAATATTAGGGATATATAGTAAATATAGGAGTGCCATATTGAACAACATGCATATATAATGTAATGTCCCAGAATGTAATCAATACTTAATGAAATATAAGCATACAAAACTACAAATAGTACATGTTTAGGATCCTTAACCAATCATAGAAACTCAGGGGAAAACATACTATAACTAGCTATAGAACTTCATATGTTTAAAATTTTAGCTAGAAAAAACATTAAATAAATTTTATATAATATTTAGCGATAAGCTATATAAAAGGACATATTGGCCCACATATCAACTAATATATCAGCTAATATATCAATCATGTTAGGGATATATCGCCCATAAATTGCCAAATAGCGTTAAAGGATATTAAGATCATATTGTTTTGCGACAAGCCTTGTAAAAGGATATATCGGATGGATATATTTGATAAATCGCGGATATTTAAAACAATGATAACAACAAGAACAAAAGTTCTATCCCAAGATTTTGGGGTTAGCTATATGAATTATTTTCTTTCTTCACCTTTGCTGAGCATTATCCCATCAATTAACTGCCAACATAATTTTGTTAGTAACCTCTATCCAATTTCTCCTTGTCCTACCTTTAGCTCTCCTTACTTTATTAATCACAATCCTATTGTGTCACCTAATTGGTATACTTACCAGTCTATATAACATATTCTTAAACAATAACAATTAATTCTCTCTTATCTTAATCCTTAATAGAAGCAACCTCTAAATTCTTACAAATACAATGATGTCTTATCCTATCTCTGAATGCATATCTGTTGTCAAAATAAAACAGATAATCTTGATACATTCAAACATGCATTGCTAGTTTGCTAATACAACAAATTTGTTAACTGATTAATGAAATTGTATTATCAAAACCATGATTCATTACACAGAGCGCACAGCTCTACCAAATCCCAACACTTTAAAGTTTAAACTTCTTATAGATTATTATTACTAACAAGATATTTTAAAATTTACCACATTAACTTCAGACAAGATTTTAGAAGCTTTTAATATCCCATGGCCGATCAGGTTCATGCTTAAAAAATAATCCATCTTTTTAAAGACTAAGAGAAAATAGTTATTTTGCTTCTATATACTCATCTTTCATGCAAAACATGCACAACTATATCGTCTGGTTGATTTTACCTGAATCAGCGGAAACAATGCAGCAGACAGTGGACGTACTGAATGGAGAGCAAGCCTCAAATGCTTCACAGCATCTATATAGTTCCCATCAGCCAACCGCCTATATTGATAAATTATTTGATCAGTGCCGCCAGTAAAGTGCTCTAAGTGAATAGGCAACAAAACTGTATCTAACCCTGAAAAGAATCAACCATAACAGAATGAAATCATACAGGAAAATTAGGAGAAAATTTTCAGACAATAACATTATGGGGGAAATTTGTTTAAAAAAACCATAGGGTGGACATGTGCTACCATGTAAACCTTGGGAGAATTAAAAGTAACTTATCCTAAATACTACATAGAGAACAAACCAACCCCGTTAAAATCCTCTAAATTTAAATGAGGCATCTCTAAAATACATACAGCTGATAAAAATAGTAAACCAGCACCTACAGCAGTACAGCTTATATTTACAATTAATTTCAGCTGATGCAAGCTATACGACTGAGTTAAATATAGTTTATAACATGTTTGATGGAAACCCATTTCCTACTTTCGAGTTGGGATTCCATTGACTGTGTGGTTCATCGTTTCCTATGAGATGAATACAGATTCCAGTAGCAAGTCTCATCACCCTACCTCCCAATGCAGGCCTTTCCTAGTGTACTGGAATTGCTAGGAACCAAAACATATTACCAGTGAGAAAACTTATGGGAGACAAAACAGAAAGAAGACTCCAGGAGCAGAAACTCAGACAGTGGTACACTGATAAGCAGGGGCCAAACAGAATAATTACTAAAATCCAACTATGGAATGATGAGAAGAGAACAAGCACAAACAAAGAGCATGTCTTCATACATTCCTTTAAATGCAAGTGTAAATGAAAAAGGTAAGGGTACCTAGATGTCAAACATAAACTTAATTGTGAAAGGGTTTATTTATATACAAATGTATTTTATTGAATTGAGAAATGAGAGGCTCCAATCGCCATAAAGCATTTAGGTGGTGGACCTATACGCCTCTTTTCATTAATATCAAGTACATATCTCATGGGAAGGCTTCAAAAACACACACTTGAACCTTTATAGTCACAAAGTTGCATATGTTATCCACCAATAACAATAATGAATTAAAAGAACA
The DNA here is from genome assembly GCA_022839385.1 of Asparagus kiusianus. Taxonomy (NCBI): domain Eukaryota; kingdom Viridiplantae; phylum Streptophyta; class Magnoliopsida; order Asparagales; family Asparagaceae; genus Asparagus; species Asparagus kiusianus. The sequence goes on along the minus strand of BQKN01000425.1, from coordinate 158,099 downwards.
ACACATAATCTTTTATTACATCCTATAAATTTTTAAGCGACTAGATCAAAGTGAGAATCAAACAGAACTAACACAAGAAAACCAAGCCTACCAATCTTTTAGTAGTAAGCCAATTCTTGGTGGACAAGTTTAATAAGTGATGAAAACAGCAACGAGCTGATAATAGAAGGTGAATCAAATAGAAACATGAAAGCATGATGGAGAAATTTGAGGTGACTAACCATGTGCAAATAAAATGGAACTGTTTTGGAGGTTGTCATCAAGGTTAAATGAACCAGAGTTTTGTCCATTTTTAGCTGTTGAGTGGCTTCCATAGAATTCTTGGGGCCAATGAGCATGACCAGGTTCTGTTTTAGAGCGATAATTATTACAGCCTTTGATAACCTTGTCATTACCAAAGGAGCTTTCTGAAGCACATTGAGAAGAAAATTTGACATGCGTAGTCGCCGCATAATAATTATTTGAACTTTCACCAATCTCCATTTCTCTATAACCATTATCAGAGGCAACCCCTGGTGTCCCCATTGGCATGCAATTATCAAAACCCTTTATCCTGATCTCCTCGGGGAGACCAGAATACCATAGCTGATAAAGTATCATCCCATGAAGGAGGTTTGCCAATGGGTCTTTTGACAGTTCATCATCCTGGATAACACTACAAAGGACACGAAGATAGTTACAATTGGTATATTCAGTGTCTGATCCATAATTGTAAATATAAGAAATATTGAGCTTATAAAACTTGACCTGATAAACCATAAAACAATGCATTCATATAATTAGATTTTTACACAATGAAACACAAGATTTTAAATAGCATCTGCAGTTTACCCCAGAGTTGCTTCTTATAAAAAAAAAAGCAAATTTAAATTTTGTGGGGAAGTTTTTAGAACGTCTCCCAAACAAATGATATGCATTGGCTTGTTGAGTTTTTTCTTTAATCAAGAAAGGAGAAGTGTCCTTATTCTAGTGGGAGCCTTGGACAAATGTAAGGCAATTGGACACTTGTCCCTTGCCTCCTCACGGTGAAGTTCTCCCTAATAAACCCCTCATCCCTCTCTCTCTGCTGTAGCATAAAATTTTAGTGCAAATTTCAGAGAGAGAAAAGAGAAGAAAGGTAAAAGAGAAGGAATGCTAGGGGAGAAGATGAGGCAAAGTTAGGGATCTCAACTTTGAGGTATATCTTCTAAAACTTTTTAGTAGATTTTCTAGTGATGTATAATGTTGTAAAAATGTAGTGAAAAATAATAATGTAGTTCTTAGATGAGAACTCTCAAAAAAAATCTCCGGCAAGGGCTTTCCCGCCAACCACTACGGTCATAGGGGGAAGCCCTTGAGCCCGGGGAGGCGGGGGGGGGGGGGGGGGGATCTTATTGGGACCCCTAAAAGGCACATAGTTTGTTTTCTGGTCCTAACAAAAAAAGGAAATTTTTTTTGCTAGACCCCTGAAATTCTAGAACTAACCAAAAGGTCCAAACAGATAATTCAAGGAAATAGATGATTTAAACTAGACCCAAAAAATCCATGAAAAGGTGCTTTAAAAATATTAAATAAAATCCTTATACATTTAGTATAAACTTTTCTACGAGTCTGTTTACCATTTAACTTGTGTGGACCTAGGGTTAAGAGATATTATTAACCTATGAGTTGATTTAAATGAATTGATATTGACCTTACAAAATTTTTATACTATAGGCCCTCCTCCAAACTAAGGGAATCATAACTGGACTTCGCATCGGGTAAAGGTGAGTACACTTCTCACTAGTTATTAAAAAAAAAAAGAAAAGAAACTTCTTATGTGTATTGAATTGTGAAAAATTATTTGTATGAGAATGATAAATGCCCTTGATTTTATTAAGTAAGAAATGGGTTTGGACATGCTTTATTGTGAAGTATAATTAGTCGATTTTATATGCATATGTCTATTTGAACTCAAGTGGAATACAATTAAGCTATGTCTTCATACCATGTAGACAAATATGAACGTTCCTTTCTCTTAATGTGATTTGTGAAAGAAGTGTTGAAACGAATATGTTTATCCATGACTTGGTTTTTGTGACAACTAAAAGAAATAATTGATAATAAATCTCAATAATAAAGAAACCCTCAAAGTCCGCTATGAAGTGAAGTGAGAGTCTACAATAAGCATTAGGTGTACCAATAACTAGCTTGTTTGGCATAGAAGAAATGGGTCTTCCTGGGCACAAGTGATGAGGCCGACAAATAACTTATGGTAAGGCTATATGTATTGTACTCCCGGGAGGAAAATTGTTAAAGTGAATCGAATTCACTTTCTCTTACTACTAGGCTAAAATCTGTGGTCTTAGTGTGACAACTGAGGAGGTTATTTCCATTGATAAAATGTGTTTATCAAGATTTTATTTCAAGTGATCAGCTAACATAATGAGTAAATTGACATCCGTTTTGTTTCTCTTGAACTTCTTATTTTAATTCCTCACGTTTATTTGTGTTTTTTATTTTAACGTATTTACTCATGACCTTGATTTATGACCAAATCATTGTTAATCTGCTGTCTTACACTATTATGACATGTGGCATCAATCATTGTCACAATCCTATACGCTTCATAATTTGCAAATAGAGAAGTCGGCTAGCTTACTTCAATATTAAGATTTTGATATTCATTATTTTTGCTAAAAACACTAGTGCAGAGATATCTTCACTAGGCTCCAGATCACCCCGTGGATATCAACCCTTTTCAGATTCTGCATAAGTTTCGATTGAAGCAAGAATTGCCATGGAGTTGCTAATAATGTTTTTTTGTCGTAATAGCCAGACTTTTGTACTAAGAGTACCTAGTGGTATGAAGTATGTATATTATCTTAAGTCATACAAGTATGGTCAAATTGAACTCGTATTTTGTATTTTTGTTTGGAACTTCCATCAATAGCAAGTACAGTTCACCTGTGGTCTAAAGATGCTATGTGATGGAAGTGCCCAGACTTGACACATGCATGAGACTTGTCTCATGCACATCTCACTGCTGTCATGAGATCCGGTTTTCCCCCTCCATTGCAAGCTTGGGACATGACAGCATCAACCATCAAGAATCTGAATCCTGATATAAAGTGGTCAGAATCAGGACATTCAACTCCGGTAAAATGAGCTCTTGGTTTCAGTTCAATGATGGAACCCTGAGATAAAGTGGTTAAAAGATATAGATGAGAATAGTATCTCATGTGCAAGTTGAAGGTTTGAAACTGAAATCAAGTTGGCTTGGTCACAAGCAAGAAGATTTTAGTAAAGTCGGGTTTGTTTTGGCTTCAGTCTGATCCAATCCAAGTAGAAACAAGTGCATGCCTAGCTGTGAACTCTGAGGACATCTGCAAAGCATGAACATATTGTGGTAGATGAAAAGCAAGCTCAGAGCCAACATTTTCTAAAGATAAATACAATTTCACTAGCCAAACTTGTTGTTGCAGGAAAGCATGCTAGTATTACTTTATTTAGAGTTCTGGAACAGAAACAAGCTAATATGTATTTACTGGACATGTAACACTGAATGAATGTTAAATAGAAAACAGAAACAAGCAAATAACATATAAGCAAGGGAAATTACTATTGCATATTGCTGTAAGCTTCGCTGATGTTTCCTTGCGTGAAGTGGAACAGAGCGAATTCCATGAGAATTGCATTTTTCTGCATAAAAAATCAGGACAAGTAAATCGGAGGCAACAACACTGAGATCAACAAGACAAGTCCAAAAAAAGTGCTCCAAAAATCCACTTATACCTTTCTTGAATCATCATAAGACCTCGAAAATGAGGCCATCCACATGTCATAAATTTGTTTAATCCACTGATCATATTTCCCGTCCTCTTTATTAATGAACCGCCTATGGAGCTCCATTGCGACCTTCACGCAAACGTGTCAATTGTATTCCAACATTGCTAAAGAAAACAAAAGGATAAATTTCACAAAAGTGTCAAGTATTATTTAAGTTTTTTGCAATAAACTACCATAAACAATTTTTTTAAGCGAAAACTACCATAATTTTTTATAACTTTTTTCACTACTATGAAAAAAATACCATTTGTGCGATGTCTTTTGGATATTGTTCTCTTATTTAAACTTTTGCAACAAGACAATGCTTTTTCAGGGAACAGAGTCACTTATTCCATGTCACTATTATAGAAGTTAAAAAGCAAAATACAGAACATGTTTACATTATAACAGATTGATACCAACAATTATACAAGGATAACACAATGTTACAATTTCCTATAAACGTGTGACCCAGAATTCTGCAAGATTAGCTAAAATGTGGGTAACTTCTATTGAAACACAGATCGTCCATTAGCGAAGCAATAAGACAATGTTTAAGTTCGAAAGTGATAAGTAGGTGTATTTTGGTGATTTCTACCGATATCCAACTTTACGTTTGTCTTCTGTAATGAAAAAAAAAAATCCTAATCGTTCATGCTACTTCTCTGAAATCTCCCCAAAAACAATCAGTTACTGAAACTCTAATCACTAAAGTACCATGACTAATTACAGACTTTTGTCTCAGACAATATTTGAGTTGTCAAGTAATACATACGGGTACCTTAGATTCTAAAAATATTATACGAAATTTACCCAACAAACAATCAATTATGAAAACAAAACGCATTACCGTATAATATCTTCGAAGTTCATCATCATCCGCCAATTTCCCAGGAGGAGCCCCTCTAATCAAGACGCTTACAACCCCCGCCGCCTCGTTCCATCGGTGCTCGTGCATGAACCTACGGAGCAGCTTCCCCAGCCGACGACGGTGCTTGCCTCTGAAAGACGATGCTCCTCCATTCGGGCCGGTCGGCAATCTCTTCACCCCTCTTCGACCAGTTTCGGGTTCTGCTTCTTCTTCTTGTTGGGTCTCCGATTTAACTCGGTGGGCGTGATTTTCGACGGCGTTGTTTCTGCCGGCGAGAGAATCATCGTCGTCGGAGTGGTGGGGTTCTTGTTTGACGCGGGTTTCGAGGAATTGGGTCGGTGGGGAATTTCGTCGAACAGCTGGTGGGCTGCTTGAGGAGGGGGATAAAGGCTCCGCCTTGGGACGGGGCGGCATCTTGCCGCGTCCTTTGCCTCTGCTGTTTGAGTGCGGGCTGTGAATTTATACGAAGTATGCAGAAGTGGTGGGCTATGTCTTAATGGGCTCAACTGAGTGGGCTTGGAAGTCCACTTGAGCTTATATCGTGAGAATTTGTGAATTGTCCAGCTCATTTATTGATGGACGGCTATTTAGCAATTAAGTACTTAAAGTTTCCCCGCTTCGCACTTTATACCTCACTTGTTTTTGGTCGCACTTTAATGCGGTATATGTTGTGAGAATGAGAGAATGTTACCGCCGTATTTTCCATATGATGCTGTCGAGCTAATTTTAGTACGTCTTGAGCCTTAACGACTGTTTAATTCACTGCCAAATATATCCTAGTTTTATTTTAAACATATGCCAATTTTATAACCTTACAATAAAATTATTCACGGGCTTAACAATTAACTCAAATAAGGCCAAAATTAGCTTTGTGAGGGTCACATAGGAAAATTTGAATATAATAGAAGATGCTAAATTGCAATATCTTGAAACATAACATATATAGGTGCTGCCAAAAACAAGTAAGAGGGCAAAGTAGGGAAAACTATAGGGTTTTGGACATTACGGGTACACAAAAATATTTGTATTCGTATCCCTTAAGATACAGATATGTTTAAATAAAATCTATCACCGATAAGATATGGTTACGGATATGGTCATGTAGTAAAATATCTAAATTTCTATTTGAAATACTCAAATATATATATTGGTCATACTGTTGTAACAAATTAATTCTTGGATTAGGTCAATTTTGATTATTAAGAAATCTAATCTTAGCTTCTCATGTTTAACATATTAATCAACTATTTTGTATCATATAAACTATAATTTTTTATTATTATATAGTTTTCTAATATCCATTTTGTATCTGCATGTTTATCCGCATATATATCTGCATACATATTCGTATCCGTATTCAATTTTAGAGGATAAATATATAATTTTTTTCTTACCGAGGCATATCCGTATCCGTACATGTATCCTTATTTATGATATACAGATCCACGGATGATGTGGGCATACAAGGCGAAAATAAACTTTTTTCCCGTTAAAATACCATATTGGCATTTTAAATGGACCTAAATGTCAATAGTGCAATTTAAATAGCTCTAACTACAATAAGACCTTATAATTGTTCAAAAGAGACAATAAGGCCCATATTTTCATCAGAGATCATTCACTCTGGCCAGCTCCCCTCACGTGCTCGACGCGTGATTACTTAGTTGCTGATGTGGGCTAAGTTGGACAATTATTAATGACATGGCTTAGGTTAAGGTAGGAGAAATAACCAACCCTCAAATCTCGTCGTCCATAAAAAATACCTAAATTCCCCTATTTTTTAAAAGCTCGAACAAGAGAGGGAGTAGTTAGTAGAGGAATATAGTAAGGAATCTCTCGGGTGAGAGGGGAGAATCTTCCGGTGAGAACATCTGGAGTACGACGCTAAAGTCAGAGTCGAATGAAGGTTAGTTTCCTGTCAGATATTTGAGATTTCTGCTTGCATGGGTTTTGTTTTGGAGATAGATGGTTATGTAGTGATTATCCTTAGATATTGCAATATATAGCCCTAATTTGGGTCATTAATCATTCTATTTTTGTGAATTGGTTGAAATTTGTTGGATTCGGTTGCATGTTGACTGTAATTGATATAGTTTAACCGTCTTTCATTAAATTATGCAGATGTCTATGAATATCATGATTAAAATTAGAAATGGGGGGAAATTTCGATTTGATCCAGGAGTGGAGTATGTTGGTGGGACATTTCATGTTGAATTTTTTGATGCACATGACATTTCAATAGAACATTTGAAAGATATAGTAGAATAGTATGGTTATAAGAATGTGAGTTCTTTCTATTGTGCTATACCTAGCGTAAGCTTGGAAAGTGGGGGTTTGAAGACTCTAATTTCAGACTTAGACCTTAGAGAACTGATTGAAGTTGCACTTGGGCATAGACTGATTGAAGTTGCACTTAGGCATAGAGTGATTGAGATATATGCAAATCATAGTATTAACATACCACTAGAAGTTGATGTCTCCCTACAAGCACCTCCTGAAGATGTTCAATCAATACATGAAGTTCAAAACACAAAAGTAGATAGCCACAAAAGAGTAGTACCAACAAGAGGGAGAAAGAAATTAATCCTTAAAAGAAGAAGAGATCTAGTACAGGGCCAAGGCAGTGGTGTAACCCCTACTATGCCAAATCCATCACCACTTCTTATACCAACAAATGTAAACCCTGTTATGCCAAATCCATCACCATTTCCTATACCAACACCAACAAATGTAAATACTACTATGACAAATCCATCACTAGGTCCTATACCAACAAATGCAAATACTTCTAGTGATGATGATGACTCAGTGGAAGATGAAACTTATAAAATTGATCCCACTGAGGTATTAGATGATGATGATGCTGAAGATCTCAAATTGGTGGATGAGTTTAATGCAAAGAATAATAGAAAAAAAGGAAAGCATGTCATGGAGACTGACGATGGTGTTAATAAGAGCAAAGAAAGTGAGATTGATGTAGGACTAGAGGAGGCGACTGATAGAATAGTAAAGAAAAGAGATGGATATGACAGTAATGACTTAGTAGAATCTCAAGATAATCAAACACTAGAAGCATTAGGTAGTGAGGATGAGGAGTTGTATGCAATAAGGCATAAGAATAAGGGGATTTTGAATGAACTAAAGGCAGTGAATGGTAGAATAGCCTTGAATGCTGAAGCAAGGTTGATGGATGGCATTGAAGACCCCCATACTGATGTTGATGTTCCCTCAAGCTAAACACACCCCAATGTGTCAACTAGTGCAGCTAATGAAGCTAACATTAGGTCAAGCCCCTATGGTGAAAACTGGAGCATAATGTGGCAGATGCAACCAATCAGTTTGACACACAAGATGAAATATCAGATATGTTCAAGAGTTTCAATATAGGGGGTTCAAGCAGTAGAGGCACAGTACTTGAATCTGCAAAGTGGCCTGATTATTTTACTTTTTATGAGGGAGGATATCAAAGTGCATAGAGAGAGAGTGATGATGAGGGACCCTTGATTGACATTGATCTTGAAGAACCCATTGTAGATACTAACAAGAAGAAGAAGAAGAAGGAAAGAAAAAAGAAAAAGAAAGAGTGCAATACAAATACTTCAATGAGGATCTTCATATGAAAGTTGTGTATCTTGCAGTAGGTATTTATATTTTATTTTGATCGAATTTCTTTCAAATTGCTTGATTGATATAATACTCATTCTTGTTTTATTGTATGTAAGTTTAAAGTTTAATTCAAGAAAAGTGTTAAAGGAGGCTATCCTTAATTATCCAATTCAACAACACTATGATTTAGTATATTCTAAAACTCTAGAATTGTTGTAAATTTATTTTAAATTTTTATGAGTTT
>BQKN01000425.1:125633-149582 GCA_022839385.1 Asparagus kiusianus | reverse complement strand
TTTTTGTTGATTAGATGGGCTTCTGGATGGTGTCATCGATCATAGAATATGGTTTTTATGCTACAAGCCCAGTTTGGTTGATTTGGACATTGTTTGTAGTTTCGGTCTTGGTGTTGCGAGACAACTCAAAACATATAGTTTTTCATTTTTGATATTTTATCCTGTAACTCAGATGGATGCGTGGTTAGCTCCATCATCCTCAGAACATCAAGACCATGCGAAGGGTAAATCGACAATTTATTTTGGCACCGGAGAAAATCAACTAAACTACGAGCTGGTAAAATACCTAGATGAATAATTGTATTTATCTATTTTGACTTAGTCAAATTTTAATATGAGCCTTTGGATGTGGGTTGATTAATGGAGAATTGATCTCAGCCCTTGATTTCTATTTATAAGAGAACCTTTGTAAGAGAGAAGATTCATTTTTTTCTTCATGAACACTCTCTCTCCTCTAATCTCCTTTTTATTCCTCCTCTTAAGCTCATGAACCCATGGCCATGGTGAACTGATTTTTTTGAGGAAATTTGAGGAAGCTTTGTGAACGGAAAAGGTTAGCATCGAGCGGATCTACAACTCTTGTGAAGGTCAATCCGCTAATTTACGGTTTTCGGAGATCAAATCCTTCTCAAGGCAAGTTCATCTTCTCCAAACCTCATTCTCCTTTGATATGTTGTATTTGATTGTGTTGTTAAGTTGAATTCATGATTAAATACTCATATATTGCCTAATTAAACTATAAAGGAGGGATTTTTATGAAATTAAGAACAAATCTAGTTGTAAATCATGATATTTTTGGGATATTGATATGCTCTCATATATTAGTTATATGCTTGATATAACCAAACTTCAAACTGAACCAAACTAGTTCCAAATGAAATCTGTGTGAATCTAGTTTCCAAAACATAAAACTACTCTTAAAAAGAGTTTGTATAGAAAAAGATATATATTTAATTTACTAATGACATATTCTGTAGAAAACTACTGCATGTGTATAAACTTTAACTAAAAGGTTTAGATAACAAATAAACTCCAAACTAAACAAAACTAGTTCTAAATAAAAGCTGTGTGAATATAGTTTTCAAAACAGAAAACTATTCTTAAAAAGGGTTTTTCTAGAGAAAGATATGCTCAATTTACTAACGACATGTTCTGCAGAAAACTACAGATATGCTGATTTGAAATAATTATTATATTGCGCGAAGGTTTCTTTGAGTTTCGCTCGTTAGTATTTAACGCACGACTTCTATGACACATGGGTACATATGTGGATGGAAGTACGTTGAACGAGATCCATACGTGTGCACGTGTTTAGCTATAGAGCTCTCGTAACTTAAATTTTGATATTTGCGCGATACGTGGGAGCACGTATCGTCGGGGAATTTGATGAACTATGTGTGACTTAATCTCTTGAGAGAGAGGATACGTAGGCAACCACATTGGTGCAGCCAGATTTTTAAATGGTGATAATCTATTTCATTATGGGCGTTGAAAGTTTAATATATGTTAATATAAACTTGTTTATGATAACACAAGCATGCTGCATGGGTTAGACCTATTAGCCACTCAGCAAATTGTTACCAAAGGTAGACCTACGAGTCACTCAGCAGATTGTTACCTGAGTTAGAACTATACATCACTCAGCAGATTGTTGCCTGAGTTAGGCCTATGAGCCACCTAGGAGAAATGTGAGTTGAACAATGAGTCACTCCAAATGGAAATTTATGTTTGGTTGTGAACCACTTAATCATGTATTTGAGATAGGCTGATGAATAGCTATGCTTCTTAGCTTATATCATTATGGGATGAGTTTTCTTTAATGCCTTCATATTGTCTTTTTCTTTGAGAAATAGAGATGCTAGTTGCATTGATGAATTTTCTTTAATGCTTTCATATGATTGTCGTTTTCTTTGAGAAATAGAGATGGTAGTTGCATTGACGAGCTTTCCTTAATGCCTTTATATGATTGTCGTTTTCTTTGAGAAATAGAGATGTTAGTTGCAATGATGAGTTTTCTTTCATACTCTCATATGATTGTCATTTCTCTTCGAGATTTATGAGTTTTCTCATTTTACGAGTTTTGTTGAGATAGACTATGTATATTATAGGTAGAGCCTCTGTCATATGTAGTTTTCCTTTCCTTGGGGGCGAATGAAGATGTTATTACTAAGCGTTCTGATGTTGTCGTTATTTTTCTTTTCTTTTCTTTTTCTTGAATGATATTTAAGGAAATTCTTCCGAAGTGCAAAGAGGCGCAGACTAGTTTGTAACAATAGAGATTTTGCTTTTGTTAGGTAGTACTCCATAGTGTTGCTTTAGTTGTCTGTACTTTTGTGATCGGAGCCGGTGTAGGTAATAAAAATTGCCCTAATTCCTAGCAAAGAAGCTCAAAACTGACAAAACGCTAATATCTCTCAAACCATAAGAAATTTGGTGAAACGGACAGGAGCAAACCGAACCCTTTGGGGTAGGTTTGGTTGGATCCATCTCGTCAAGATAGTCGATTTTCATATATAATTCGTCTAATTCCGACTTACGGTTTGAAAGTTATGACCCGTTCTCCGTAGCATGTTCTGAAGTCCGCCTTCAAGACTGGACTTCGCATGAACATTGAAGTTCGCCTGTAATACTAAGTTCACCTAACAACTTAGCTCGCCTGAACTGATTGAAGCTTGCCTGACAGCTTCGCCTAGGAGATTCGCCATGCAACGAGGCTCAACATCAGAAGACGAGATTTGCCATGTAGTGAGGCTCAACATTAGAAGACGAGGTTCGCTATGCAGCGATGCTCGATATCAAAAGACGAGGTTCGCCACGTAGCGAGGCTCGACATCAGAAGATGAGGTTCTCCATGCAACAAGGCTCGACATTAAAAGACGAGGTTCTCCATGTAGCTAAGCTCGACATCAAAAGACTAAGTTCGCTACGTCACGAAGCTCGACATCAAAGTTCATCACTGGGGACAAAACTCCTCTAGGAAATGAAGCACTTTCAGGAGGCGAAGTTCATCCACAGACGAACCTCGTCAAGCAGCACCTCACCCCCTCAGAAGACGAACTACATCATTAAAGATGAAGTTAGCCCAGAAACAAAGTTCGTCATTAAAGATGAAGTTCGTCGAGAAATGAAGTTCGTCATTGATGATGAAGTTCTCTCAGAAATAAAGTTCGTCATTGAAGATGAAGTTCGTCCAGAAACAAAGTTCGTTATTGAAGATGAAGTTCGTCGTTGTCATTATTGACGAACCTCGTGCATAACCATTATTAACGAACCTCGTCTGTCATAATTTTTAGAGGCTACATTTAAGAAGGGTTAATGACTAATAACTCACTCATTTAAGGAGGGTTAATGACCACTAACTCACCCATTTAAGGAGAGTTAATGGCCACTAACTCCCTCATTTTAAGAGGAGTTAAAACCCATTAACTCACTCCATAATGCTCCTAAGCCTATAAATAGGCATGATCAATATGAAAGAAAGGGGGAGATTGAGAGGCTAGTCAAAAAGCCTATCCTCCTTCATTCTCATGGATCTTCATAGATCATTGGCTAATCATTTGACCTTGGAACATCGAAGCTCATAACAAGCATGACGAGGGTCATTACAATGACGGGCCTCATCTCAAACAACAAAGCTTATCGTTGGAAACAAGATTTGAAGCTCGTTAGTGAATACAAAGCTTGTCTAATGAACATCGCCATGCAACGAGGCTCATCATCCACACGAAGTTCGGTTGTAATGACAACGAGGACCAAGTCAGTCCATGTGGGCTAAATCTAAGGAGTATGTTACTCTCCATTAATTAACATGAGCTAAATCTCAGGAGTCGGTTATGCTCATGACCCCACGATTGTAGCACGTCAATTACGTGCTAAAGCTCTATAAATAGCCGCAAGCAGCTATGAAGAAGAGGTTCAAACTTTTAAAACTTTTGGTAATCATCAAAAATCATAGCTCCTGCGTTTAGATCTAGAATTCGAACCTCGATTCTAGCAGTCTAACAAACTTTCAGAAGCTCCAGCAATCTTGTTCTGATCATCAACGGGAGTCAATCTCGACTCAAGCATCGGGGGAAGTATCCTTTCACCACCAAGAACCCATGTTAAATAAGGAGAAGCTGAATTAATCTTTTCTTCATCTATAATCGAGAGAGAGAGAGAGAGAGAGAGAGAGAGAGAGAGAGAGAGAGTAAGGGTTTCGTACCAAGTGATCGAACCCAGTTTTTCTTAAAACAAGAGAATCAGTCATACCCGTGTAAGTTGTATCTTTTGGAGGTAGGGAACCTCCTATGGATATGTATATTCGGATATAGTGTTAGATATCAGTAGTACTTGGATATCTGTATAGAATATGTTCTTGTTCAGGACCTCTCATATATGTGATATATGTTCACTTTTCAGTTCCGAACTATATTATGCATAAATTCCAGCTTGAGAACATTACAAATCATTATATACCTGTTGTATATCCCCATTTTTGGAAATTGTCATGATATTAAGATTATTTGGTTAGCCTTTGGTTGTCTCACTATTGTTGTTTGATATCTACTAGAGTAATAGCAACAGTGACATGTTAAGCTTGCTTATGCACAGTGGAGGGTATACAACATGTTCTAACATCTCTGGGGTTCACCCTGGTCTGCAGCCAGTGTGAAAATCAGGGGCATTACATATTTATGAAGAATGACAAGCAGAGGATCCACATTGGATGTTCACTTTGTCATTGGGGGATGAGTGTTGGATCTGATTGTGATGATGAGGGTAGTTGGCAAATAAAAAAAGTGTCTCCTAATCATAACCACAGTAGGACTTTTAAAAATAGATTAGTCACTAAACATTGGATTGCTCACATGTATCTTGATAATATTTTGAGAAATCCAAAGATGAGGCCAAGTGAAATTATGGATGATATTTACCAAAATTATAAAGTGAATGTGACATTGAGAAAATGTGAGAGAGCTAAGCAGAAAGCTTTGAATATAGTGCAGGAGCTAATGAAAAGACAATATGGTTTGCTTAAACCATACATGAGAGAATTGTTGAGATCTAATCTTGGTACTACTTGTATTCTAAAGGCGCATGAAGGAGAAACAGGGGAACCAACAATATTTTTGAGATTCTATGTTTGTTTTGAAGCAATGAAAACGGGTTTTGGTCTTTGTGCTAGGAGAGTATTTGGAGTTGATGGATGCTTCTTGAAACATGCTTGTGGGGGCCAGTTACTTTGTGCGGTTGGCAGAGGTGACAACAACCAAATATGGCCAATAGCGTGGGCGGTTGTAGAGGGAGAGACTAGGAATTCATGGAATTGGTTCTTGAGAATTTTGTCGAATAATCTATTAATGGGAGATGGTAAGGGATGGGCTGTTATTTCTGATCAGCAAAAGGTATCATCACTCATTTTTTTAGCAAAAATTGATTGTATATTGTGACTTTTAGCTATATTGTTTCATTAACTTGCCAAGTGTAATTTCATGGTTTGGTGCCTATCATTCATGAGGTTTGGTCAGAAGTTGAACACAGACAATGTGCTAGGCACATATAATCTAATTGGAGGAAAACACATGGTGGCATAGTACTTCAAAAACAGTTATGGGCATGTGTTAGGGCACTTCAATGCCACTATTTGCATATGAGGCTGCTAAGCTAAGGAGGTTATCTGAGACAACTTATGAAGGCTTTATGGCTAGAGACCCTCACACCTTTTGTAAGTCTCATTTCAAATGTCATAGTAAGTGTGATAGCGTAGATAATAATATGGTTAAAACATTCAACTCTTTCATACTTCGTGCAAGATATAAACCTATTCGTTCTATGTTGGAGGACATTAGGTTAGCCTTGTTAGATAGAATGTAAGAAAAACTTAAGCTTATCTCTAAATTTGTTGGTGGTGTTGCATCAAGAATTTAGAAAAAGTTGAAAGAAGCATAAAATGAGCAAACACTTTGTGAAGAGGGCACAATTGGAAGAAGGAAAAGAGGAAGACCAAAAGGAAGTAAGACAAGAACTATTATTGCTCTTGAAAAGCTTTCAAGGACAAACTCTATTCTAGCTTCACAAATGTATGTAACCAATAGAGCAAGGGCTAGAGGTATTGGTATTGTTAAAATCAAATCATAACATGAAGTTTCTATTCTATTTGTACTAATGCTATTTTTATTGTGTAGCTGAGTCTTAAGCACAAGCTGTCAAAGGAGGAAGTAGTACAGGAAGAGGAAGAGGTAAGGCCAGAGGGAGAACCAATAACATTAGGGTGCTAGAGGGATATGGTCTATGTCGTGGTGATCATGGTGAAATTGCATACATAGATCCTACTGCAAATGAAGCAACTATCCTACATGGTTCTACTCAAACATCAACCCAGAATGCAAGCCAAGTGCAAACACAAGCTTCAAATGCACCAACCCATGACATGTCTACTTATGTATTCTTTTTTGTGTCTGACTTTCAAGTTTTAGCAATGTATGAAGTTTGTTCAAATGATATTTTGTAAACTGAAGACTGTTTGTCATATGAACGTTGATTTTGTTAATATATGTGTCTGAAATTCAAGTTTGAGCATATGAATGTTACATCAGTGCATATTGCTTCAATTTGGTGCTTTTTATAGGATACTATAATGCCCATTGTATTACCACCAACAAATAGAGAAAACGGGATAAATCAATCCAATTTTTTTCAAAAAATAATCAATAAACATATAGAACAATATAAATCCATCTTTCATTTCATTAACATCACAATTCATCATTTCAACAGCACTAACATTTATCTTACATATACAAATCATATCTCCATATTGTTGAGATGAATAAAATACATACTCATAAACACTACGACCAAGAGCAATATGATATTTCCTCTCTTAAAAAACACTAATTTTTTCCTTCTCTATTTCATCGCATCTCTGAAATTTTGATATCTCATCTCTCAATTTATATACTTTTTCCACCAAACAAGCATTTTCATATTCTCACAACTGGAGCTCTTCTTTAATATTATCAACTCATTCCTCATGCTGATAATTTTATCTCGTAGAAGAGGAAGTAACTGAGAATCCATATTGCAAGTTGGTTTATCAAACCATTCCCAAAAAATCCACAATTACCATTCTATTTATTTGAAAGAACATAACCAAAACAAAGTCTTTGATATTAACCTTACTTTTCATCAATTAGAGGAAATTAATGTGTTAAAAAAACTTACTTTACCCTTTTGACATCAGTAAAACCTTCGCCCAAGATTGTCATCTGTGAATGATATGTAATAGTTGCAATCTGATCTACAATGATGATACTTCATCCCGACACTCTTTGCTTTTCCATTCCACCTTTGAATGTATCACAAGCTATTCAAATCATAGCTACTGCTTAACCACGAGCCAAATTTTCCACCACTCGTGCTTGACTTTGAACGCGTGCTACTCGAGCTCGAGCTTGATTGTAGCATAATGAACAGCCAATTTCAACGATAATAGCCTAACCATAGCTCCAGCCAACTTCCCCTTGCTTTCTCATCAACAATTTTTCCTTGGATTTCTCCCTTATGTAAGCTCTAAGCTCAAAACCGCGCACAATTGTTTTTCCCAAATTTGAATCGGCACAATTTAACATTCCTAACTACCTTCTCTAACTCAGCAACTCCCTGCCACATTAGCAACTAAGTAATCACGCATTGAGCACGTGAGGGGAGTTGACCGGTGTGAATGATCTTCGATGAAAATATGAGCCTTGTTGTCTCTTTTGAATAATTATAAGGCATTATTGTAGTCAGGGCTATTTAAAAGCTTTATTGTCATTTAGGGTTCATTTAAAATACCAATCTGATATTTTAGCCTTTTTTCTAGTAGGGAAATTCAATCTCTCTCTCTCTCTCTCTACATACATGGATAAATTTTCAAATAGACCCCATTAGAAACTTATTTTAAAATTTTGAAAATAATTACCATTTTCGATCCAGTTTCAGCCACATAGTTGAAACTGGATCAAAAATGGCAAAAAAATATCTAAAACTTTATGGGATTTAAAATCCCGTGAAATTTAAGTCATCATTAGCGTATTGATTATGGGAAGCCAAACCTTCACGGGATTTGAAATCCCATGAAGCTTAAACTTCATGGGATTCTAAATCCCGTAAAATTGCAGGTCGAGCTCCAGAGAGCCTTCGCTCTCTGGCAAGTTGACCTGCAACTCCACGAGATTTGAAATCCCGTGGAGTTACGGTAGGGCCTATTTAAGCCCAAGCGATCTTATTTCACGTTTCTCCGACCCCCCCCTCTCTTTTTTTCTCCTTCACAACCAAATCCTAGATCTATATACCATCGCCCCCCAGTGCCGCTGTCACCGCTACATTGACCACCGACTATCGTCAATCCTGCCACCGTCAGATTTCACCAGAGATTAGTGTATCAACAAATTTGCAGTAAAATCTTTAAAACTTTTTATTTTTTCTCCTAAGTTTTTACATCTTCTCACTATTTCATGCTAATAACTTTTTTAAATTTAGATTTTGTAATAATTTTTAAAATATTCATAATTTTGTGAAGAAAAAAATAAAGAAATTTTTATATGAAGTTAGAGGGGAAATTATGAAAAATTGTAAAAGTTAGTGTATTATAAAGGTTTGACATTTAATTAAAATTATGGATGTCTAAAATCGATATTAGAGGATTTAATGGTAAATAATATTTTTATGTTTTTCGTGTAATATTAATATTGGAATTTTTTACTCTTTAGAGGTAACGATGAATGATCGAATCGTAATCCTTTGTTCATATGATGGAAAGATTAACTATCTCAAGAATAATATGCACGTATATGAAGGAGGTGTGATGAAGCCGTTGTTTATATCAAAATCATGTACTTTCAATGAATTGGTTAATGACTTACACAAACTTACATTATCCAATCCATGTGAGTATCACCTCAACATGATTTGCAATTATCCTGTTATGGGGAACAGAAAAGTAGCATTCAAATCTCAAGTGACTACAATATATTAGAACATTGTATAACGAGAAGCATTCAGTGGAATTATTTATTAAAAACCATCACAGAAATTTGGATAAACCGGTGAATCATGATGGAGTATACTCTCGCATGTTGGAGGACCTTAAAGTTGACTCCGCTGACTTTCTATCTTCGCAACAAGATATGAGATGGACATAATCATAATACTTGAGCGGTCCTTCGCTTGTGGGTACTTTAAATGCCTTCGATGATAACACGCCCCGTGAAGATATAATGCATTCCACAGGAGTGACAATAGAAGATGAAAATGCAAGTGTCGAATCTAAGGATGATGAAAAAGAGGATGGTGTTATGGTATTTTCAATCACCTAAGTGCTACCCTTTGCTAGCAACGGATATGTGCACTTATGCATATAGTTCTCATAGTTTTTTACTTTCCCCACTCAAGTTCACAAGCTGACTTGATTGTCAGAGGAGCCATGGGGGAACCAGTCCTCGTTCTCTCACGTGTTTTTATATGTGCAGACTTTTCAACCGCCCAACTCAGAACTGAATATTCACGGAAGAAAGCGGCCCCTCATCAACTTTACCTCTATCCAACCACGGATATAATTAACTGTGTAATCATTTAACATCAACAAATGCTTACAAATTAATAGCACATGTGTTTGATAGATCATAATGAAGGGGAGAACCAATATATTGACCGATGTTATTCTAACAATGAGTATGTCATGTTAGAGGATCCACCGCCCGATGAACTTCATAGAGAAGAATGGATTGATGACTCCACGATGAAAAGTATTCCTATAGGCACTAATTTAGATGATGATACACAAGGTGAGAACTTCTTATTCGGAAAACGCGATCTATTTGAAAGCAAGGAGAAATTAATTCATGTGCTTCGTTTGTAGGCCATTAAAAAATATCAAGTTTAGGCAGACGAAAAGCAATGCTACAAGCTATAATATAGTTTGTTTTTACCCCAAAGATGGTGAAGAAGAAGATAGTGGTGGGCATCATGATAGAAATGCAAAATGTCCTTAGAAGATTAATTCACGCTTAGGGGTAAGAGTAGGCAGGAAATTTAAAATAACACACTACAACGAACTTCACATATATAGAAATCCTCGATTAGAGATGAATCATAAACACACGTCCGCCTCTTTCATATATCGATTGATTATGACCTAAACTAAGGGAGGATCTTGATCTAAGGCCAAATAATATTCATATTTTAATGGATAAAGTAACCAACTTGGATGTATCATACGATAAGTGTTCGAATGCTCGGATAAAGTTGATGATAAAAATATTCTGAGATTAGGACAAATCTTATGAGACCTTACCACATTATCTTCAAGCATTCGAAAAAGAAAATCTGAGGACAGTGTATGAAGTATCATCAGATCCTGTTGATGGCAGAGATAGACGATTCAAAGGGGTATTTTGGGCATTTGGGCATTTGGGCCTTGCATTGAGGGATTCAGTATTATCATTCTCTTCTTAGCATTGATAGCACCCACTTGTATGTTAAATATAAATGTATTTTGCTTATTGTAATCAGAGTAACACATATGACAGTTTATTTTCTTTGGCCTTTGTAGTGGTTGATGTTGACAACACGAAAAATTAGGCATGTTTTTTTTGCATGCATTAGATATCATATCCTTAGTGTGCGAACACGATCGATTACATTCATATCTAATAGGATGAAATGAATTCTAATAGCACTCCAACAATATTTTTTGTTGTTACATCAACATCGCTATTGCTTGTGACATATTAGGGACAACTTCAAGAGGAAGCATGAACAAGTGCATCTTCAAGATCTCCTTTCGTAAGCTAGATGTGCCACAAAAAAATTAGTTTATGAGCAACTACGGGAGAGGATTAAGTTCATTTCACAAGTTGTACATGATTGGATCGAGACTAGTTTGGGTCCAAACAATGGCGATAGGTGGGCCTTATGTGAAGATGGCAGGAAATGGTTTTGTATGATGACCACTAACGCTTCTAAGAGTTTCAATGGTGTGCTTAGGGAAGCACGCAGCATGCCAATACAGTCATTAGTTGCAAAAAAATTTTACAGACTTAATAAATTCTTCCGCAGTCGACACACACTTGGAGCAAATATCCCGTCAGAGTTGATGCTGAAAGTTGAAGGCATATTATCAGATCGAAATGTTTAGGCTCGAACATTTGGTGTCATTAGATACAATTTTAACTTATGGGAGGTCATTGAGGGAATACCATATAGAGAAAATAGCTCTTACAAAGTTAATATGCTAGTGGATAAAACTTGTACATGCACTTGCAATATATCACAATTACAATGGCTTCCTTATTCCCATGTTGTAGCGGCCTGCTAGGATCTAAAGGGAGTGTGAGGATTTTATATTATACATTCGTTATAGATTGGTATTCAACTTATAACTACCAACGAATATACAAAGAGTGTTTTCGTCCATCATATGATAGTCGACATTGGACACAAGGCGGGCGACATATATTACTTGTTAGGTATTGTAGGCTGTCTAAAAATAATAATAGATAGCTGATCCCCCATCAAATACCGATGATAAAAGTTACAGTCTGGCGACTTTCACACCCTAAAACAGCCAAGGCAAAGATCACTCAACAATGGTCTTTATAACGCTCTACAGAAGAAGTTATAAGTCATTAGCTTCTTCTAAAACGCGGAATTCACATTCGCGTTTTAGTTCTTGAAACACAGGCGACCCCCGCGTTTCCAACCCTTAGCAAATAAAACGCGGACAACCCTCGCGTTTTCAATATCTAGCGGGTGATCCTCGCATTTTTCAACATCCAGCGGGCGACCCTTGCATTTTTAAACATTCAGCGGGTGCCCAACTCCGCGTCTCCAGTCTAAAACGTGGAGTTAGGGTCCTGAACGCTAACTTGGACGTTGTTTGACTCATTCAACATGAGTTGAACGGTTCTAAAATCGTTTCTCACGATTTGGAGGTGGTTACACCCCACTTAGGAGTGACTTAAGGGGCGGTTACACCCCCTTAATCCCCTATAAAAATGAGTAAACTCAACTAAGTTCGGGGTTTCTTTTTGGCTGGGTTTTTGGATCTTGGACTTAGCAGCAAAGAGGAGATCTTCGGCTTGGCAGCAAGGGGGAGATCGACATTCATCCTTCAGCAACGTTCGACAACAGAGAGCTTTCATCCTTGGCTATAAACCGATTTCGGTTAAATCAACTTTTTCATAAAGTTTCAAACTCGTCCAGAGTTCTAAAACTTACTTTGCAAGTTCTCCATAACGTCAAATCGTGAGGAGAAAACCACGTTTTAGTGAATCAAGACGTTCGGATCGTCAACGAAAAACAAACTCAATGCGAGCATTCGAGGGAGACATCTCATCGCCACCGTGAAGAACTCAGAATTAAACAAATGTGAGAATCTAAATCATTCTCCTCTCTTTTGTAATCAGGAAATCTAATTAAAATTGAGATTGAGAGGGTTGTAATCATTCTTTTTCTAAGTAGTTAGAGAGAATAAATCAAATGCGATTCTTTCACTATTTTTCTTATTACAAATTTTCCACCAAACAAAAGATGGCGACTCTGTTGGGGACTAGCTTCTCTGACGAAGAAGTGGTGGCATAATCCGATGTTTATCTCACTGGAACACCTGTTAAAACTCTCGTGGTAGAGTTTGATCAAGCTAAGTTTGTGGAGGCCATCTCCTTCGGATCCCTCAGCCCCAAGGCTATGCGCAAGATCCGCAAAGTCTTTAAGGAGACTAAAGCTCCAATCATTGCTCCTATGCCGAAGGAAGCCCTCTCCTTTCGCCAAGATTGCTCGAACAGCCCCTCCTCCGAAGGAGTGGGCTCAGTTTATGCCAAATGCAACCCTCAGTGGCGCGTTGTGCAATCAAAATGCAGCCTTCAAAGGCGCGTTCCAACATCAAAACACAGACCTCAAAATTGCGTTAATCTGGCAGAACATAACTCTCAGGAGTGCGTCCCATAACCAAAACGCAACTCTTAGGAGTGCGTTCCACAAATTGAACGCAACTCTCAGGCATGCGTTTCATCAGCAAAATGCAGACCTCAGGACCACGTTTCATCAGCAACACCTGGAGCTTAGGCATGTGTTTGGGTAATGAAATCCAATACAGAACCGGGTGTATACCGTGGAGCTTCGGGGCGCTGCACCGAACTCTGCCGAGGGTAGTCCACCCCTTGGACCCCCGGCCAGGGGCAAGCTACCCCCTGGACCCCTGGATCGCTGACCGGGCAGTGAGACCCCCGAATACTCTGCGTAGCACGACTAGATTGATTGGCGGATATAAAAAGTCCATGGATTCAAGGCATCTCAACCAGATCCATATTCACCAAGAGCCACTCCTGTCCAATCATGGACTGGGGGGTTCTAATTCAAACCTCATGATCAGTGAGTAATTCTCCTTGAATCTTTACAACAGATTTGAGAGAGTTCATATCGAGAGAATGACTGATGCAACAAGTCATTCGTTCATTCTAATGTGAACGACTGATTCCTACGGTCCTCTCGGAATATCAATGCTGCTCATATGCGACCAAACTGTTAGTGTTCGACCAATTAACGAACGTTGCCTTGCCCAACCAACGATGACATTCACATAAGAAGAAAACTTCAGAGGATGAATACCTTAAAGTTACTTCCAACATGATCGACAGAGGGAGATCACCAGTTCCTAGTTCCGATGAGTCAGAGAACGATCAGTCTTCTGGCTTGAAAGACTTCCTGAATAGGTCCGATGGAGTTTATCAACATACTCGGACTCGAATGGGAGCCATTCCCTCTGTTAACTATCAGAGGTTAGACAGAGGAACCAATTCCGATGATGAACACTCAGCCATTGCAGAGTCCCAATCATCAAACTCTTTTGTTGAATATGAGAGCTCCGCTTATATGATGGGAAACCATAAAGATCTCGCGAAGAGACTTGATGAGCAGGAGGCCATGCTCAAATCTTAGCAGGAGACGATCAATGAACTCATGGCCCTGTTGACTCAAATCGTCACAAACAAGGCCAAATCTCAGGAGACAGATTCACCACCTAGGCAAGAATCTTCCCGGAAAGGAAAAGCGTCTTCATCCCGACTTCACATAAGTAAAGGGAAGGAAAAAAATGGTTGATGGTGCTGCTTCTGATCAAGAAGTCCATAACCTGGAATCTCCCTCTGATGAAGGAAGAGAGACGGAGAACAAGCAGAATCTCCAATCTACCAAAATGGAAGAATTGGAAGCCATCCTCAATGTCATTGCTAACATAAGCGAGCTCCGAGATGAGGGAGTTACGAGGCCCTATCCTGCCGAATGGGATACAACCCCTTATCCTCCAAAGTTTGAAGTCCCGACGCTACAAACTTTTGACGGCACAGGATCACCGAATCAACATATCTATCATTTCAAGTCATAGACTGAGAATGTGATATCAAACGACGCCATACTGGTTCGATTGTTCATTGGCACCCTTAAGAGAGTTGTCTTTGAATAGTTCAGAAAACTACCTGCCGGATGTATCCAAAAGTGGGCAGCTCTAGAGAGACTCTTCATGTCAAGATTCTTTGAAAAGGATACAGAAGTCTCCATCCATACCCTTCTCACCACTAAGCAAAAGAAGAGGGAGCCTGTCAAAGCTTTCATCAAGAGGTTCCGAAACATGGCTCTTCGATGTTCGTCAGGTATGACACAGTCCACCTTAGTGGAGATTTACCGACACAACTTGCAAACCGACCTCCTAGCCCGAATAGGAGGTGCAGAATGTCGTTCCTAGAGACAACTAATCTCTCAAGGTGAACATGCTCAAAAGATTATTGTCAGGATCAAAGCTGAAGAATAAAGTAGGTAGGATCAACCTGAGCGATCGGACCAAGCCCAATCTTCTCAGTCAGAAGGGGAAGATACTACGACCACTGAAGCCAATCCTCTTCAATAGGATGGTAGGTCCACAAAGCTATCATGTTAACAGTTACCTCTGATAGCCAAACTCTTCAGATAACATCCTGTTGTGTGACGTCTTCCAAACTTTTCTTAATCGTTATACTCCAAGGTCACTGAACGACTTGACGGATAGTGTCCTATCTGTCTCTTTTCCCTCCTGCACTTGTTCAAGACTGGGGGTTGGTTTATTTGTAGTTCATTAGATTATGAGTAATAAATTTTTTTGAGTTGTCATGTTCAATAAAATACCTCTATCAACCATGAAATCTGTCAAAACTATTACGTTAATAGTTACCTTTGATAGTCTATTTTCTCCAAATTCCCCTACCAATCCTCTTCAAGTAGAATGGCGGGTCCATCAAAACTATCATGTTAACATTTACCTCTGATAGTCTATTTTTTCCATCAACTTGTCAATCCTCTTCAATAGGATGACAGGTCCATAAAACTATCACGTTAACATTTACCTCTGATAGTCCATCAAATTGCCAATCTTCTTCAAGTAGGATGGCGGGTCTATCAAAACTATCACGTTAATGATCACCTCTAATAGTCCATTTTATTCAAATTCTCCCACTAATCCTCTTTAAGTAGGATGGTGGGTCAGCCAAAACTATTACGTTAACAATTACCTCTGATAGTCAAACTCATCAGATAATGGCCTACCAGATGATGTGCCTCTATTCCGATTTCATGGATAGTACCCTACTAGGCGATGTGTCTTGTCTACCTCTTTTTATTCCCCTACTAAGTCTTAATTAAGACTGAGGGTTGGTTACTTGGAATCCATTAGATTAAGAGTAACGAATCTTTTACATCGTCGAGTTAATATTACACTTCTGACGATCATCGCCCCCACAGAGTATGAATGCAACTCGCATCACTTCTTAATTTGTCACGTTAACAATACACCTCTGACAATCAACTTATCAATCCTTGTCAATAGGATGATAGGTCCTCAAAATTGCTTAAAATGCAATTTTCCCTAGCAAGACACTAAGTTTTCAAAATCTTATTCAAATCACAAGTATCAAAACTCATCGCTTCTGATGATAAACTCACCTAGCAAGTTTTCCCAGCGAAACGTTAATTCCCAAAATCTTGTTCAAGTCACAAGTACATATTCTCTTGTCACGTTAATATTACACCTCTGACAAAATTCACTTATCGACTCTCTCCAATAGAGCGATAGGTCCTCAAGGTTACCCTGATTGCAACATCCTCCTGTCACGTTAATATAACACCTCTGACATCCCACTTATCAATCCTCTTCAATAGGATGATAAGTCCACAAAGTTATATCGATCGCAACATTTTTCTGTCATGTTAACACCAAACCTCTGATAATTAACTTATCATCTCTCTTCAATTGAGCGATAGATTCACAAAAATCTTGTCATGTTAATCCCACACATCTGACAAAATCCACTTATCGACTCTCTCTAATAGAGTGGTAGGCCTTCAAAGTTACCCTGATCGCAACATTTTCCTGTCACGTTAACATCACACCTCTAACGACCAAATCAGTTTATCGACTCTCTTCAATAGAACGATAAACCCATAAAATACTGTTAGGTTAACATCACACCTCTAACAGCCAAACCCCCCAATGAACTTGTTAATTCTTTTTTAACAAGAATAGCAAGTTTTTATTCAGTGGATTAAAGATTCTCTGGAATTATCCTAGTGACAATGAAGAAAATTTTTGAATTTCACTCTAAGTGAAAATTCATGCCAAGTTAATACTACACCTCTGGCGCTTTCAACTTTCTTTCAGTGTTTCAAGTAACACAGGAAGAAACAACGACGAAGCCTACGTATTCAACCTACGTATTCAACACTGTAGCACTAAAAATTTATGCCTTTCACGCATGGAGGACTTTATCTCGATCCCTAAATAGAGATAAGTCTGCATCTAACACATGCTGTCGGGTAGCGCATTCCCATAAAAATGACAAAGCCCACGTATTCAACATCGTGGTGGGTTGTTATTAATAACAACAAAATTCATGCCTTACACGCATGGAGACTTTATCCCATCCCTAATTAGAGATAAGTCTACGCCTAACATGCATTACCGGTTAGTCTTTTGCCGTGAAAAGG
Source organism: Asparagus kiusianus (assembly GCA_022839385.1). Taxonomy (NCBI): domain Eukaryota; kingdom Viridiplantae; phylum Streptophyta; class Magnoliopsida; order Asparagales; family Asparagaceae; genus Asparagus; species Asparagus kiusianus. Next base: position 132,548 of record BQKN01000425.1, on the reverse strand, counting down.
ACATCAAAATCCATACCTTACACGCATGGAGGACTTTATCTCGATCCCTAAATAGAGATAAGTCTGCATGTAATACATGCTGTCGTGTAGCCTATTCCTGTAATAATAGCAAAGCCTATGTATTCAACATCGTGGCAGATTATTATTAATAACACCGAAATCCATACCTTGCACGCATGGGAGACTTTATCTCGATCCCTAATTAGAGATAAGTCTACGCCTAACACGTGTTACCGGTTAGTCTTTTACCGTGAAAAAGACATCAAAATCCACGCCTCACACGCATGAGGACTTTATCTCGATCCTTAATTAGAGATAAGCCTACGCCTAACACGCGTTACCGGTTAGTCTTTTTTTCATAAAAATAATAAAGTCTATATATTCAAAATCATAGCATCAAGTCTAAGAGGGTTTATTCTCTTAGCACAACGTTATATGTGAAACGGATTTAAAAAATTCACATGCTAGCCCGACTCAAATGATAGTTGGTAAAGGCTTATCAAATCCGTTGATGGCTGAGGGTTTGTCAAAAATCTTATCCATGTTTGAAGGCCTATCAGCTTAATGGATATGAGCCGAGACTTAAAACAGATGAGCTGATGAGCTAAAGACAAGTCTTAAAGACTTAGTCAAAAATACATAAAAGCCACCTCCGCGTCTCAAGTCAAAACGTCGAGGTCAGACCCGTGTTGCAAAAATCATGACGCCGAGGTCACACCCGGGTTCCAAATTTAAAACGCAAGGGTGAGACCCGCGTCTCAAGTTTAAAACGCAAGGGTCCACCCCCGTATTCCAGAAACAGGATTATGATGCATACCTTCACACAGGTCCTACGCGGCAAATCCCTTCAACCAAGATGCCTTTGAAGCGAGTGTAGAAAATGACTCCCTTACGATAAGGAATCAATAACTCCAAGATCAGAGTTAAGATCCAAAGTATTCCGAAAATTCGTCCCAGTCAAATGTGAACTTTTGAAAACTTTAGAGGGGGTTCTGTAGGCTGTCTAAAAATCACAATAGATAGTTGATCCCCCATCAAATATCGATGATAAAAGTTACAATCTGACGCCTTTCACACCCTAAAATAGCCAAGGTAAAGATCACTCAACAATGGTCTTTACAACGCTCTACAGAAGAAGTTATAAGTCATTAGCTTCTTCTAAAACACGGAATTCACCTTCGCATTTCAGTTCTTGAAACACAGGCGACCTCCGGGTTTCCAACCCTTAGCAAACAAAATGCGGACGACCCTTGCGTTTTTCAACATCTAGCAGGCGACCCTCGTGTTTTTCAACATCCAGCGGGCGACCCTCGCGTTTTTCAACATTCAATGGGTGCCCAACTCCATGTCTCCAGTCTAAAACGTGAAGTTAGGGTCCTGAATGCCAACTTGGGCGTTGTTTGTCTTATTTAACATGAGCTGAACGGTTCTAAAACTGTTTCCCACGATTTGGGGGCGGTTACACCCCACTTAGGAGTGATTTAAGGGGCGGTTACACCCCCTTAATCCCTTATAAAAATGAGTAAACTCAACTGAGTTCGGGTTTCTTTTCGGTTGGGTTTTTGGATCTTGGACTTAGCAGCAAAGAGGAGATCTTCGGCTTGGCAGCGAGGGGGAGATCGACGTTCATCCTTTAGCAACGTTCGACAACAGAGAGCTTTCATCCTTAGCTATAAACCGATTTCGGTTAAACCAACTCTTTCGTAGAGTTTCAAACTCGTCCAGAGTTCTAAAACTTGCTTGGAAGTTCTCTACAATGTCAAATCGTGAGGAGAAAACGATGTTCTAGTGAATTAAGACGTTCGAATCGTCAACGAGAAGCAAACTCGACGCGAGCATTCGAGGGAGGCATCTCATCGCCACCGTAAAGAACCCAGAATTAAACAAAGGGGAGAATCCAGATCATTCTCCTCTCTTTTGTAATCAGGAAATCTAATTGTAATCGAGATTGAGAGGGTTGTAATCATTCTTTTTCTAAGCAGTTAGAGAGAATAAATCAAATATGATTCTTTCATTATTTTTCTTATTACAAATTTTCCACCAAATAGGTATAAAAGATCAATTGGGCAACCTTGTTCCGTACGAATTAGAAATAATATGGATGATAGTCGAGAATGAATTAGGAAGAAAAATAAGGGTAGTAGGTGTGATCAACTGGGCCACAACAAAAGCAGTTATTCAATTAGGCATACCTTTATAAAGAACTAGGCAGGTCTCCTTGATACAGAATAAAGAATTCAAGGGGTGCATAACACTACTGCAAGTTTGGTCATGGGAACACATTCATATTGGACGACCTACTTTGCATGTGCACGGCGACCTACAAGGTCAGTTTTCTTTGGGATGTTTGTGAAATTTACACTATGATTATGAATTTCAAGAATGTATATGGTTAGATTGTTCAAATTTGTTACTTTTGTGGATTGATTTTTGTTTGTATATGTTATGTTTGTGTATTGTTTGATTAATGGTTGAATTTTATGAATATTGTTGTAATTCAGTATATATGCCGCAAATTTCATATTTATGGTTGGATTTTCATGTATAGTAGTGAATGAGGCAGAAATTTCATGTACATTGTTGTGAATGAGGTAAAAATTTTCATGTATATTGTTGTGAAATTTTAAGAATGTATATAAAAAACATGCACGCATTATGTGCATGTTTGGGGAAACCTATAACTCCACAGGATTTCATATCCTGTTGAGTTATAGGCCAACTTGACGGAGAGCGAAAGCTCTCTGGAGCTTGGAAATCCCGTGAAGTTGAAGCTTCACGGGATTTCAAATCCCATGAAGCTTTGGCTTCCTATAATCAATACGCTAATGAGGGTTTAAGTTTCACCGGACGTTTTTGATGTTTTTTTAGCCATTTTCGAGAATGATAATTATTTTCAAAACGTGTCGTTTTAAAAAAAAAAAATATATCTAAAGCGGTTTATTTTGCAAAATTGTCCACCTACATATTTCATGGTCTGACTTCCAAATTGCCGTCTGCTGACCGAAAGCCTGTCAGATCTCTCCCTCCAAATGGCGGGCCTCTTCAGCTTCTCCGTCGCCGGCGTCGGTTTCCTCCTCATCGCCGCCATCGAAACCCTAATCCCCTTCAGACGATCCCGAACCCTGAACCTCCCCCTCCTCCGCCAAGTCCCCGCCCTCCTCCTCTCCTCCCTCTTCCTCCTCCACTCCCTCCTCTCCTCCCTCCTCTCCCCCTCCTCCGGCGACCCCGCCGGCGCCCCCCTCCCCCTCTCCTCCGCCGCCGCCGCCGCCCCCTTCCTCCTCTCCTCCCTCTCCTCCCTCCTCCCCTCCCTCTCCCCCCTCCGCCCCCTCCTCCTCTCCTCCTCCTTCTTCACCGAGCTCCTCCTCCTCCACCTCCGCCGCAAGGACGTCGACGGCGTCGAGAACCGCTACTTCGACCTCCTCCTTGTCCCCGTCCTCGTCTGCCTCGCCTCCACAGCCCTAACCATCGCCAAGCCCCGGTCCCCCGTCCCCCGCCTCGCCCGCGCCGCCGGCCTCGCCCTCCACGGCACGTGGCTGGTCCAGATGGGCTTCTCCTTCTTCTCGTCCGCGTTGGCCCACGGGTGCTTCGTCCGCCGCCGGTCCTGGGCGAACTACACGATCAGGTGCGAGGGGCATGAGGAGTACCACCGGGCGAGGGCGATTGCGACCCTGCAGTTCAATTGCCACCTCGCCTTGCTCGTGGTGGCGGCTGTCGGGGTTTACGCGGTGGCAGCGGCGAGTTTGGGCCGGGGAAGGGGGGAGTATGTGGAGATCAGTAAGGAGATGGGGAGGTTGGGTAACGGTGATCTGGGGAGATTTAGCTTGGAGGAGGAGGATGGGGAGGAGGAGGGGGGTGTGCACGTGCCCGTGCCCGTGTCGGAGGGGACGAATGGATTTGGAGGATCTCATTGATGTGGTAAGTAAAGCGTGGTGAGTTTCTCGTCGTATGTATGACAAGGGAATTGAGAATGGTTGAAAGCCGTAGCTTTGTTTTGAGACCTCTTGCTATTTAGTTGTTGGTACAGAGTTAAGTTTTTGTATTATGTTATACCAAGTAGTGGAAATATACGTACCTGAGAACTGATTGAAGTACTAGTTCACCTCATATAGACATTCATTTTGTTGTCATTGGTGGATGAACTTCGATTCTTGCCATTCTGTTGCCTTATTATGGTTGATTGATTCACGTGAGATGATTTCAAACGAAAACTTGATTATTTATTCTGTTCTAGTGAATTGTGGATACTCGTAGAGACATGGTGTTCTACCGAGTAAGTGCAATCAGTACAACTAAACTTGGGGTTCTGGGTGGGTTTTTCATTTATTTATATCTTGTTTGTTCTGTTGGGGGGTGGGGGTGGGGGTGGGGGGGGGGGGGGGGGGGTTGTTACGTCGGGCTAGAGACTAGAGTTAGGGTTGTTTGCTTCTTCGCCCCCCTTAAGTGCACATGCCTGGGTTTTTGAAGTGGTACAAAAATACGGGAAAGTGCAGTGCATGCCAACCTTGATGTCATCTTATCCTAAAGTTCTCACTTATAGGTTAGTTGTGGGATGATAAACGGGGCTTTATCATGTCCAAAGTTGCGGTCTTCCTCCAATCCTTGATCAATAGATTTATGTCACAAGACTAGCAACAAATGATATGCTATTCAGGTATAAGCTAATGCTAATAAGAAGCATGTTAGGACTGTGTTTCTTCCACTGCATGATCTATCTGTCTTTGTTTGAATAGTTTTTATGTTTGCTAGTATACAGAGGGTAAAATGGATGACTAGATCTTGGTTGGACTTATTAAATCCAGCATATGCAGTACCAAAATGATAGGTGATTCTTGTCAGTAAAATTGAATGCTTAAAACTTGTTTCTTGTTTGAGCTCTCTTGATAAACTTACTACTATTTCACTTTTTAGATTCGTGATAGATAAAGCTGCTAATTGCTTTTGTCAGATTTAGCCATTTCAATCGAATTTGATGGAGAAAGGGCTTGGTGTCATGATGACAGGGTAGGAAATGAAAGTAAAGCATGTAGAGCGAAGATTTGAGACCTGTGTCAAACAAGTTGATGTGTTTTTTGTATTGGCCTGATGGATGCTTTTAAGTTCTTCTATCATTTTGGTGACATGGCCATGGATATCGAATAACAACAATTAAAACACCCACACGAGTGTTGGATATGGTAGTTGATCGAGAATTGGTTGCCGGAACACAGTATAAGGTGTCCTTTAGATGTCTTGATGTGCATATGTGAAAAATTGGTGATTGTCTTTACAAGATTTCATATCCTTTGTTTCTTGCACATAATGCAGATACTACAAGACTTTTAGGAGCTCAAAGATTTTATTTATCTTAGAAGAATTGCTGTCATACACCTACCTTACAGTCCCAATTAGAAGAGTAATGATGCAAATATTCAGTAGATTTTTAATTTTGTGGAGAAAATCTTCTGGTTAGCAACTAATTGCCAGTTTATATTGTTTGATAGGTGATCTACAGTGTAGTATGTGGAATGATATTGATGGAAGTTATATCATTCGGTCTTACATTTTCTCCTTTTATAGCTGTTTGGTTTTCTGCAACAATAAGTTGCAGCAAATGTTGCAACAGCAGATGTTGCATGCAACATTTGTTGTAGGAAGTCAACTTTAAATTCATTGTTTGCACATATGCAATTATATTGTGCGAGATGTATTTCTTAATGCAACTCTTCTTTTCGGTTGAAAAACAATTAGGCAAAAGCTACAAAAAATCGCCATATAAGAAAAGCTGGGTGTAGATGGTTTTCTTATTTGGATTTCTACAGATTCTTTTCGGTGAGGTGAAATTATTTTTATTTTTTAATTTTTTTTGAAGCATGCAGTTTTTCCTCCCACAAAATTAGCCCACAAAATTAGCCGTGACATTTGTTGCAAGCGTTTTTTTTCTACAAAATACAATACGTGTTCAAATCCCGCTGCTCTATTTATATTTGTAACTTTATTTCCATCTAAACAAACAGTAATACCTTTACCCAACAACAACCAAATCAACGAGTAAATAGTAATGTGGTTTGAATTTGGTTTGTTAATTGCGTAAGATCAATCCTGGGTCAAATTTGTCAGCAGATGATCAGGATGATTTGGCTGTTGGTTTATTTCTGGGTATTCACTTTCTAACCGTCCCTCCTTTTGTGCTATGAAGCACGGACACGCATAACATGAAGCCGTGTCGTGTCGGACACACGTGTCGAACACACGTATCCTATGTATTTTTTAGGATTTGCCTCGTGTCGGCGTGTCGGATGGCCGTGTCGGATCCGTGTCCGTGCTACATAGCTTTTGTGTTTGATTTTTCCCTTAGCTTTGAATTCTTTTCTCCCCTACCTAGCTTGGGAGGGAGTATATGTTGTTGAGAGTGGTTCCATGCTCAAGCTAGTCACTGCGTATTTGCCTGTTTCTCATGTTGATGTGGTTCAGATGACAAATTGAAAGTCATGTTCTATTCCGTTGTTCGAGATTTCTTGATGTATGTTTTTTTTTCCGTGGTGGATTCATATTTAGCTCTCTTGAAAGTTCTTTCGATTGATTCGTATTTGCTGAAAAACACGGTTTTATTAAGGAAAAATGGCGGGGTTCATAGTGTTGAAGTTGATCTTTAAAAACTATACATGCATTTTTATAAAATTTAGTAGTGTTGAAGTTGATCTTTAAAAGCCATACATGCATTTTTATCAAATTTAGTAGGCGTAACAGCTTTTGTGTTTCCTCGCTGTTAAGTTTATACGACCTTCTTGATATACAATTTTTTGCGTTTGTCTGTCTTTCACACTGTAATATACCACGCTGATATGCGAAAGAATGCTGTTTTGGTTTTCAATTGACATGTTGCGACGTCTTGAAAGTGAATCTTTGCGACGACTAAAATACCGCGCTGATATGCGA
>BQKN01000425.1:93816-115746 GCA_022839385.1 Asparagus kiusianus | reverse complement strand
GGCCTTGCATCACTAAACATGTATGAAAATTTTCCTCTTTTTTTTTTAAAAAAACTTGCATTTATTTACTTTTTATTGTCCTTTTACATGATATTTGATCTAACCATTTTATGGAATTGGTTTATTTATGTTTTCAGAAATGCTCTGGGGCACCTTATGTAAGTCTATATTTTTTGCATGTCCTCAATTATCATATAGGGGGTGTATCCACAATTACCCCTCTGTAAATGGATTCTTTATCATTGCCTAAAATCTGATAAAAATAATTTTTTTTTCTTTTTATTATTATATACCATCAGATAATGCAGTTTTTGGGGTGTACGGGTCTAAAACTGAGCGGCATCTACCTCAAGAACAGTCCTGGGAAGCATCTTGCAATATACAAGAGTGACTGGACGACGATAAAGGGGCTTACTATAACGGCTCCTGGCGATAGTCCAAACACTGATGGCATCCTCATCGCGGAGTCTAATCATGTACAAGTATATTCGTCGAACATTGGAGTGGGTACGTGAAATATATGCACACCCGGGACTAGACATAGTTTTATTGGTTATTATGACGTTGAACCGCTGCATATCGTTGTATCGAACTTACTATCCCAGCGTTTCGTTGTTGCAGATAGCCCCCCTGGATTAGTTTTTCTTGGATCTTTTTTGTCTAGTGGAATTTTGGTAGACATTTCCCGTAGGTGAGACTAGCGAGTCCATCTGAGGGTAAAAGAGTCAAGAAAAATTTAACCCCGACCAGGGGCCTATCTGCAACAGTGAAGCTACGAGGATAAACGATTCTACAGAGGTCTTTCCACAATCAACCCCTTTCTAACTTTCATGTAAAAGATTTGAGAGAGTGTATTATTACAGGAGATGATTGCGTTGCCATAGGATCAGGCTGCTATGATGTTAATATAAGCTCCGTTACATGTGGGCCTGGTCATGGCATAAGGTTTGCTACAATATGCTACAATATCGTCTATAAATAAAACATGTTTAAATTTTTCACCACAAAAAGTAAGGATTAGTTGCAGATAGACCCCCATGTGCTATCATCTAATTGCAAATAGACCCTCTGTAGTTCTATTGAGTCGACTTTTTTTTTGCTCTTCTCAGTATTGGAAGTCTTGGAGCCAACTCTAAGGTTGAAAAGGTTCGAGTCTCCGGCTGTAATATTTTTCAGACTACAGTAGGTGTCAGGATCAAAACATGGCAGGTAGTTACATTTGTCTAATTTTTTTACTTGAGATTTTTTGGACTAACTGTGAATTAACATTAACTGATTATAATTTTGCACAGGGTGGATCTGGTTATGCCAAAAATATATTGTATGAGCACATTGTCTTCAATTCAGTAAGGTCTCCGATATTAATCGATCAATACTACTGTCCACAAGGAAACTGCGCTAATAAGGTAAACATTCGAATTTTGTAATATATTTAAATAGGATTTGAAACAAACATCCCCTTAACAAAAAGGGGATATTAATGGATTAACCTTTTGCCCTCAATGCAGGCGAAAATTTAGTTTTTCAGTTAAACTGCGAAAAAAAACATAACAATTTACCATCATCTAATTCTCACCTGACATCTCAAAGATGTATAAGTATCGAATCTCTATGGTATAGAGAATGTGTAAAAATTAATCATAACAAAAATGTCATGAAAAATCTATTGACGATTTTCTATATTTTCCGTGTGAAAGACATCTGCAGTGGCCATAAGCGACGTCACATACAATGATCTACACGGGACTTCAGTGGATCCAGTGGCGATCAAAATAGCGTGTAGCGAGAGCACGAAGTGCGACCGCGTGGTACTGAACGATGTTAGTTTTAGTTTTGAGGGTTCCCAAGCGCCGATGCAATCTTACTGCCTCAATGCCTACGGTAAAATGTATGGAAAAGTTGTCCCTGAAGTTCCATGCCTCAAGTGGTAGAAGAAGATTCATAGAGATGTATTTTTTGTCTTTATGAAATTATCCACTGTCAATTTAGTTCAGGTAGTTAGATTGTTGATAATTTAAGTTTGGAGTTTTGGGAGAATAACTGTAAGCTAAAATTTTGCAAGGACTGTTGTACTTTTATAAAGCTTAATATTCACTTGATGTCCCTGGAAAATGCCTGTTTTCTGATTTGAAATGGATAACTCATGTCCACATGTTCAAGGGTGTAAATTTTATCCTACTTTATATCAGTTATTTGATAAATAAGGCCAACTAATATCCATATGTTTATCATACTAACCCAAATCCAAAAATATATGAACATGTTGAGCCACATATTAATAAAAGTCAATTTTTGCATTACCTTTAGACTCAGTTTCCATGAATGGCTTCCTCCATATCCAAGGATAAACCAGTTTGAGTAATGGATAGTGAGCTCAACATCATAATATATAGTATCCTCAATCGAGCACAAAGGTTTGATGTCTCTATAATAGGAATGTTTGAGATCCTGGTACCTGAGTATCATCTCCATCATCAGATCATTCCAAGCATCGATTGCACCAGACAAAAACCAATGCAAACAATCGTGACTATGATCACCTTTTACTAGTGTTGTCAATGCGCGAGGCGCAATGCGGGCCACAAAGCATCTTTACGCACACATGCGCGAGGCGCAACGCGATGCGCGCGCTCGAGTGATGTGAGGCGTGTTGTGCGCAGCAGAAATTTCGGCAGAGTTTCTGGTGCACAATAACAGAGAAAGATCGATAAGAATTCTTGTTTCTCAAAGGGAACAAGAATCTGAAGCCTAATATCCCATCAAAGTGGGATATTTGCTCTTCCTCTCGTCAGCTCTAAGATTGCGCGTCGAGGGATCCTAAAAACTATTACAATGGCCACAAACTCAAACAAACCAATTTTACGTGGTTCGGCAAACTGCCTACGTCCACGGGGAAAGGAGGGGGATCTACTAATAGAGGGAAAAAGAATACAAATAGGGTTTACAATCTCTCAAATTTAAACCCTCAAACAATCTCTCAATCTCTCACAAAAGAACACAAAAGCCTGTACTCTTCCTTTGCTTTTTCTCTGCAGCCGTGAACACCAAAGCCAGCCTAGGATCAACCCTTCCGTGCACAAACCCAATGGAGAGAGATAGCCGCAATCCCCCTCTGCACTTTTTCTCCAAGCCCGCGCTGCCAATTTGCCTCCCTGCTCTTCGGTTTGCACGCCGCTTTTCCCCCAGCCTTCGCACTTTTCACCAAGCCCAAAAAACCTAGGTAGAGGTACAAGGATATATATAGCAGTCAATTGGGTAATCGGGTGGGCTAGCAAAACATTGTCTGCTGGACAAAACCGAAGTCTTCACACGCGGAAACAATTTGGCTGAAGAATTGTTCACGTGAAGTGGCCCCCACAAAGCAACAAAAAAAAACGCGTTCACAATTCTCCACCTCGGCGAAGCTTTCCCAAAACTGAGCCGATACCGACCAAACCAAATGTCTCACTTGTTGTGTCCAGTACACCGTGAAACAATTCACGACAACAGACGCAATCCATAACAAGTCGAGAACCCAAATGAGAATGCGAACACTCTCCAAATGTCGGTATCAACTTACCAAATCGATCTCACCCCCATCAAAATCCAAACCCGGTTGCATCATAAAGACTGCCTACGTATCCTCTTGCCCAAGGAATCAAGCCGAACGTAGTTCACCCAAATGGCCGCGAACGACCTCAATCCAATAGATGAGTTCGCAACCCTTCTCCAATATCATCAACTCTGCGGCTGATAGCACCTCCAATGGCCTCAAACACCTCCACCTGAGGTGAACCAATGACCATATCCAAGCTACATCTATCAGCTGCACTCGAATCAAAACCCAATTCATCATCTGCATCCGAATCCAAATGACTTCCATGCTGTGTCACCTCAGCTGGAATCCCAACCAATACAGAATGATCTGGAGTAATCTTTACCCAATGTAGAGTAGCATCACTCTCCACCCGCTGCGATACCTCTAAGGTCTGTCCAAAACTCTCCACCTGCTGAGAGTCAATTGGCTTCCTCATCGAAGCCTCAACCAAAGCGACACTACCAGACCTAACACCCAATTGTGTTTTACCTCCTATCATAGCAGTTGACAACTCTTCAATAGGATGACCCAAAAATGTCGAAGCCTCTGTCCAGAAACTCTTCTGCAAACCATTGCTCGACCACCAACACCGCTCCTCCTCCAGCAAGGCACGGTTCTCCAAATTTGTCACCATATCTAGTTGCCCCAAGATTTCCTTTCCAACGAAGTGTCTCGAAATGCCGTGAGCTCGGCTCCAATACAGAAATAGGTCCATCTTGTACATCCCATCAGAATGGAGTACCTTCACCTTTCTGTCTATTACACACTTCTTCAATCTGTTGGAAACTACTAGGACTTTCTCCGAAGGGGATTTGGTTGTAACCCAAACACGCCTAGAACAGTCACCAACAAAGGAAACCAAACGCCTATTACCTCCCAATGATGCCCTATTGGAAGGTCCCCAAACGTCCACGTGAACTCCTCCAGAACGACCCTTAGCACGGTGAATAGAGGTGTCACACTTCACCTCGGTCTTCTTGCTCACATCAACATGTTCACTGGACTTCAAACTACAGGTCTTCGCACCCTCTTTCAATCTATGCGAGGAATCAATACTGGAATGGCCAAGCCCCAAATGCCGCAGTCTAGTCGAATCAACAGAAGTCGTCAGCTCTCCACCTGCCACTATACCTCCAGTCAAGTAATACAGGTTATTCCTCCTGACACCCTTCATCACAATCCGAGAGTCTTCCACAATCTCGAGAACCATGTCCTCAACACGAACCTTCAGACCCTCTCCAACCAAAGCTCCAATCGAGATCAAGTTCTTCCTCAAAGAAGGAACATATCTCACATCATTTAGCTCCCTAACAGTCCCGTCAAACATCTTTATGCGAATTCTTCCTATCCCAAGGATCTGGCATGCACGGTTATCAGCCATGTACACCACACCACTATCCACCAGCTTCTCAAAACTGGAGAACCATTCCCTTCTAGGGCACACATGATAGGTCGCATCACTATCCAACATCCACTCGGATTCCTCCGAATAGCTATCTTTCGGACTGATAGAAAGCGAATAAATAGAAGAGTCAGAATTATTACCATCCAATACGATGTTTGCTTCTGATGATGGTTGCTTCCCTTTTCCCTTCTGCTTATTCTTCACCCATTCGTCGAGCTTTGGACAGTCTTTCTTCCAATGACCAGTCTCCTTGCACCAAGCACACTGATCTTTTCCTACTCTAGACTGTGACTTCTAATTCTTTCGGTTCGGATTCTTCCCTCTTGCGACCAACGCCTCTACTACCGGCTCAACTGAAGCCTCCTTATCTTTCTTTCGAAGCTGATAATTCATCAATGCAGCAGTGACCTAACTATACGAAAGGGATGCCTTCCCATTAATCAGAGTAAGAACAAAGGTCTCATATTCCTCGTCAGGCAAGGAACTCAACAACAGCAACGCCTTGTCCTCATCTTCAATTATAACATTCACATTCGCCAAATCCGCAAGAAGCTTCGTGTAGTGGTTCATGTGATCTCTAATGGAGGTTCCCTTCTTCAACTGGAAACGATAAAGTCTCCTCTTCAAATGCAAGCGGTTCTCAACACTCTTTGTCAGATACTTGCTTTCGAGAATCTCCCAAATCTTCTTCGCAGAAGTCTCATTAATCACATCATATTTTAGATCTTGAGTCAAACAAGACCTAATCACACCACACGCCGTTCGATTCATCTTCTTCCAAACCTTCTCTTCAATCTCATCTGGCTTGCCATCTAACTCTAAGGTATCCTCTAAATTCTGCGCGTTCAGCGCATCCAAAACCTCGCATCTCCATAATCCAAAGTTGTTTGTGCCATTAAACTTTTCCACATCTATCTTCATAGAATGGATATTCAAACTCTGAATGGTCTTCACGCCAGAAGCACCACCCTCGACACCCGAAGCACCTTCTTTCCCTGACATCTTACGCACCAACGAATGAAGAATAGATCCAAAATTGAAAAAATAGAGTCTTTACCAAAAGATCCCACCTTTATCACCAAACGAAGCCCTAGACGAGCCTCCAAAATTGATCTACTCCTCCAAATAGCCCAAGCGTAGCCCGAGCTCTGATACCACTTGTTGTGCGCAGCGGAAATTTCGGCAGAGTTTCTGGTGCACAATAACAGAGAAAGATCGATAAGAATTCTTGTTTCTCAAAGGGAATAAGAATCTGAAGCCTAATATCCCATCAAAGTGGGATATTTGCTCTTCCTCTCGTCAGCTCTAAGACTACGCATCGAGGGATCCTAAAAACTATTACAATGGCCACAAACTCAAACAAACCAATTTTACATGGTTCGGCAAACTGCCTACGTCCACGGGGCAAGGAGGGGGATCTACTAATAGAGGGAAAAAGAATACAAATAGGGTTTACAATCTCTCAAATTTAAACCCTCAAACAATCTCTCAATCTCTCACAAAAGAACACAAAAGCCTGTACTCTTCCTTTGCTTTTTCTCTGCAGCCGTGAACACCAAAGCCAGCCTAGGATCAACCCTTCCGTGCACAAACCCAATGGAGAGAGATAGCCGCAATCCCCCTCTGCACTTTTTCTCCAAGCCCGCGCTGCCAATTTGCCTCCCTGCTCTTCGGTTTGCACGCCGCTTTTCCCCCAGCCTTCGCACTTTTCACCAAGCCCAAAAAACCTAGGTACAGGTACAAGGATATATATAGCAGTCAATTGGGTAATCGGGTGGGCTAGCAAAACATTGTCTGCTGGACAAAACCGAAGTCTTCACACGCGGAAACAATTTGGCTGAAGAATTGTTCACGTGAAGTGGCCCCACAAAGCAACAAAAAAAAAAACGCGTTCAACAAAAAAAAAACGCGTTCACAAGGCGCACAACACACACATAATTTTTCAAGATATATAATCAAGCACAAATGAACATGTTTAGGAATTCACATAAAAAATAAAAAATGTCAGGATAAAATAATATCTTATTACAAAATCATAGTATAAGGTATTAATTTCTAATGCTAACACCCACCATAGTAGCAAAACTCATAAATTCTCAAATTAAATGTCAAATCAAGACTAATATCCAAGCAAATGATTAGTTATGGTCCTCAATTGAAGACCATTAAAAAGGCCTAATGGATTTATTTTGCTTTTTGGGATATAGATTATCGAGTATAAATACTCGATCGAAATGTTAACAAACAAAACTGTATGAGGGTATGTACTAGATGCACCCTGAGCAAAGTCAGGATGTATGTGAGGCGCAAAAGGCCCTACTGCATCAGATGCGGGGTGCTTCGCCACCGCCCCGCATTGCAAGGCGCATGAGGCGCGCATCTTTGAAAACACTGCCTTTTACCGCTCTATATTTACGTGGATGCCCATCTGGTCGAAGCAACTAAAGATGGTAAATATCCAGCATTTTCAAACGAGTCGAGTTCATACTGCTCTTTGCAAATACCCCTCTACCAATCTTTACAAGTTGATCTTGGTCATAACCTTCAACCTCGCCTTCTATAAATGACAATGTCCTATTGCAATACCCTCCAGTATTCCAAGTACCATTTTCAAAGTGATTGGGAGTGTGAGTTCTATAAACCACTAGTGGCTTGTGCTCAAATGCAATGATATGTTGAAATGCCAACTCCATAGCTTTTTGGTAAGGATTATAACGCAGCGCGGAAGTTGTAGCCTCGGAATCCACCAAGGACAATCTTCAAATCCACAAAGAGCTTCGAATCCACGAAGTAAATGTTGAAGAAAAAACAAAATTTTATTAATCAAAAGTTATGCCTCTAGGGTTTACAAGACTCTTCTTAAATAGAAAAAAGAAACAAGACTCCTACAAGGACTCAAACTCTACCAAAAATAGTAAAAGAATTCCTAAAATATTAAAACTCCTAAAAGACTCCTTATTACTAAGAAAAAAATATGGGATTATGTGAAGGTACTATTTTTATTTTCAAACGCTAATTTATATTTGTTCTTTCCCTCATATTTATATCAAGTATTTATAATCAAAAAGTTTTCATTGTCAAATTATGTCAATGTAGGAAAAATATGACATTCTGGAGGAAGGGAGAAAATGGACCCTAGAAACTGTCAACTGTGCATGGAGGCGCTGGAAATCCTTCTTGAAGAAGAAGTGCTTTGACGGGTTCAAAAATAACATACAAGGAATGAAGACACGGCCGGATGCTGTGAGTAGCAGATGGTCCAGAACCTTCATTGTGTCTATGAGATTTGTTGCCTTCACTACCATTGTTTGCAGATGCAACTGGCCTCACGCTGTCCCCCCCCTTAGATGCACAGGAAAAAATAATTGAAGCTATAAACACGCCGTCCTCGTAGACTTATATTGTGGTAGTGTCCTGTAAGGGTGCACCTTTAGCACCCTCCAGTGGACTGTCTAATACTTCTGCATGAGCCTGAAGACGTTCAAAAGAAATAGATGCAGAGACTATACACTGTTCATGATGGAAGTATATGACACCTTTGGACTATGCAAGCTACAAATTGCATTGCGTAAATGGTTTAAATAAGGATCTTAACTTGGCTGAAGTGAGCCTTTACCTTGTCAAATGCACATCAGCTTTGTCTAGTTTTAGCCTAACCATAACCATCTGGGGATCAGTGAGCTCCAATTAATTATATAGTCATTAGCTTTATTGCCTCTGAGAGCTGAAATATAATCTCACGCTCTTTCTTCCCCCATGATAGAGAAAAATCTGACAATTGATATTTTTCCTGCATCCTATGTAGAATCAACAGCAGGAACAAGTTCAGAAACAGGCAAACCAGGTGGCGGTCGACTGGTCCGGTCGACCGCATTCGTGCACAAAGTTCACTGTGCTTCAGTTTTGGTGTCGGTCGACCGGGCCGGTCGACCGACGAAGCGGGTTTCAGTTCCCAGACCCGTTTCGCTTGTGAGTTGTATTTAAAACCTAAACTCGTTTCTAGGGTTTAAGTTGGGCGATTTTGAGCTGAGCAAAGGGGGATTTGAGGGCTTCTATTGTTGGAGTCTATTTGAGAGATCTTTTGGTCTTATTTGAGGGTTTTGGGTAAGATTTGTAATCCTAACTTGTACTCCCCTTTGATTTGAATAGTAAAGCTTCCCCCTCCTTGCCCCGTGGACGTAGGCATATTGCCGAACCACGTATATCTTGTGTTCTTGCTGTGTTGATTGGCTTGTGTGGATTGTGATCTACTATTGTTCTTGTGCGTGCCTTCGATTTGTTGATTTAGGGCTTCTGCGGTGCACAACAAGTGGTATCAGAGCTCCGGGTTGGATTTGGGAGTTTTGTTCGAAGGATTCATTGTTGGGTTCTTGTTGGGAGAGTAGATCTACAATATGGGTGATACAAGCAATGCTAGTTCAAGTGCTACTAGTACATCGGGGTCGGCTTTGACAAAGGCGATCCAAAATTTGAGCATCAATAACACCAAAATTGATGTTCCAAAGTTCGACGGCAAGATCAACTTCGGTTTATGGAGGTGTCAAGTAATGGACGCCTTAGATGCATAAAATTTGGAGGAGACTCTTGAGTTTCAAGAGAAACCCGAGGAGATTGATGATAGGGTTTGGAAGAAAATGAACAGCAGGGCTTGTGGAGTTATTCGATCATGCCTAACGCCGGATCTCATTTATGATGTGATGAACGAGACGTCGGCAAAGAGATTGTGGGAAACGCTCAATGAAAAATATTTGACGAAGAGCATTGAGAATATGCTTCATTTGAAGAAAATGTTCTACCAATTCAAGATGAAGAAAGGAGTTTCCATTCGGGAGCATGTTAATAACTTTACAAAGCTTATTTCGGATATGGCCAATGTTGATATCATGGTGGAAGATGAAGATAAGGCAATGTTACTATTGTGTTCGTTGCCGGATGATGAGTTTAGTACTTTTGTTCTCACTATGATTAATGGGCGAACTACAGTTAGCTATAAGGAGGTGACCTCGGCATTGGTAAATTATGAGCTGAGGAAGAATGATGGTGAGCCCTCCGAGAAGGCATAGGGTGATGCATTAGCAGTTCGTGGCCGTAGTCCAAATCGTCAGAAGTTCAACCGCTCAAAATCGAAGAATAGGGGTGGTCATAAAAGTGTTGGTAGAAATCAATGTGCTTTTTGCAAAGAAGGACATTGGAAGAATGAGTGCCCAAAGTTGAAGGATAGAGCCGGAAAGCAAAGAGGGAAAGCTACACAAGCTTCAGAGATGAATATTGCTAAGGTTGTTGGCGACAATTCAGATTCAGATTCTTCCGGCTACTCTTGTCCCGCACTGTCGTCAGTTTGTTTTGCTGACTCTTCGGAGTGGATGCTTGATTCGGGAGCTACATTTCACATTTGTCCTAAGAGGGATTGGTTTACCAACTTTGAGGAGTTGAAGAGAGGAGACGTGGTGCTCATGGGGAACGATCACGTTTGTCCTATTAGTGGGATTGGCTCAGTCAGAATCAGAATGCATGACGGGGTGATTAGGGAATTGAAAGAAGTGAGGTTCGTGCCGCAGTTGACGAAGAATCTCATTTCTCTTGGGACTTTGGAGGCATCCGGCTATAGAGTGATATTAGAGGATGCTAGTTTGAAGGTTATGAAGGGATCTATGGTGGTGATGCGAGGGGTCAGGGAAAACAACCTATACTACTTGAAGGGCAAGACAGTGACAGGGGGTCTGGCTGCTTCGATCACCACAGAGGAGGATACTACCACACTATGGAACATGAGGCTTGGACACACAGGTGATAAGTCCCTACAGTCTTTGGCAAAACAGGGGCTATTGAAAGGTGCAAAGACCTGCAAGATGGAGCTGTGTGAGCATTGCATACTTGGGAAGAAGACTAAAGTGAAGTTTGGCACCGCAATTCACAACACCCAAGGTATATTAGACTACATTCACACAGATGTTTGGGGCCCTTCTAAGCACACATCGCTTGGTGGGGCAAATTATTTCGTCACTTTCATTCATGATTATTCCAGGAGGAATTAGGTATATACCATGAAGCATAAACATGAGGTCCTGGATATATTTGTGGAGTGGAAGAAGAAAGTGGAGCTGCAGACAGGTAGAAAGGTGAAGACTCTTCGTTCAAACAATGGTGGAGAGTACAAGAGTGATCCATTTCTATAGTTTTGCCGGGATCACGGCATTAGAAGACACTTCACAGTTAGAGAGACACCGCAACAGAATGGGGTGGTAGAGAGGCTGAACCGTACCTTGCTGGAGAAGGTACGATGTATAATGACGCAGAGTGGATTATCTAGATCTTTTTGGGCCGAGGCGTTGGTTTATGCGAGCCATCTCGTTAACAGGTTGCCGTGCACTGCGATAGAGGGGAAGACTCCTATGGAGCGTTGGTCTGGTTCTGTGGCTAGTGATTATGAGACTCTTCGGATTTTTAGGTGTCCAGCTTATTTCCATGTTAGTGATGGGAAGTTAAATCCGAGAGCGAGGAAGGCTATCTTTGTGGGATTTAGAGAAGGTGTAAAAGGCTTCAAATTATGGGATCCACAAGATAAGAAGATGATCATTAGCAGAGATGTCACATTTGATGAGGCGTACATGATGAAGCTTCGAGTTCCTCAGCAGGTAGAGGAAGATCAGACAGAGAGGATATCGCAGCAGGTGGAGGATGATGTGACTCCACCCACTCCAGTTAGCACTGTTCCTATTGAGACTCCTACAGAGGTGACACAGGAAGGAGAGGAGATGACAGTCGGGCACGAGGAGGATACAGTGGATGGTGAGGCTCAGGAGCAGGGTCATGCTCAAGGGTCCATTGCAGCAGATAGACCGAGGAGAGAGATTCGTCGGCCAGCTAGATATGATGATGTCATGGTGGCATATGCTTTATCGGTGGAGGTCGTTGATGATCTTATTCCTGCCACATTCAGGGAGGCAGAGTCCAGCCCTGATTCCATTAGGTGGAAGAATGCTATGGAGGAGGAGATGCAATCTCTTCGGAAGAACGACACTTGGGAACTTGCAAAGCTACCGAAGGGTAAGAAAGCTATTGGTTGCAAGTGGGTGTATGCTAAGAAGGAGGGATCTTCTATTGGGGACATTCGATTCAAGGCCAGATTGGTTGCCAAGGGATATGCACAGCTTGAGGGCGTTGATTACAACGAGGTGTTTTCACCCGTTGTGAAGCATTCGTCGATTCGGATACTATTGGCATTGGTAGCACAGCTGGACTTAGATTTGGTCCAAATGGACGTGAAGACGGCCTTTTTACATGGAGACTTAGATGAGGAGATCTACATGACACAACCCATGGGGTTTAAAGCTGCAGGAAGAGAAGATTTGGTGTGCAAATTGAAGAAATCTCTTTATGGATTGAAGCAATCACCGCGTCAGTGGTACAAGAGATTTGATAGCTTTATGATTGGTCGAGAGTACATGAGGAGCCCGTATGACCCGTGTGTTTATATGCGCAAGCTACAGGATGGTGAGCATATTTATTTATTATTGTATGTTGATGATATGCTCATAGCTTCCAGGAACACTTCAGCTATTGGGAAATTAAAAAAGGAGCTGTCATCTGAATTTGAGATGAAATATCTGGGAGAGGCTAAGAAGATACTGGGTATGGAGATTGAGCGAGACAGGGTGAAGGGGAGATTGAAGCTTACACAGAGGAGTTACTTGCAGAAGATGCTGAAGAAATTCAGTTTTGAGGGCAATACCAAGGTGGTGAGTACTCCATTAGCTTCCTACTTTAAGCTTTCAGCTTTGATGTCACCAGTTTCGGTGGAGGATCGGGACTACATGTCTAAAGTTCCATATGCCAGTGCAGTGGGTAGCTTGATGTATGCTATGGTGTGTACGAGGCCAGATTTATCACAGGCCATGAGCATGGTATCTAGGTACATGCACAACCTCGGGAAGGGGCATTGGGAGGCTGTGAAGTGGATTCTACGGTATATTAAGGGTACTGTGGATGTTGGGTTGATTTTTACGAAGAATGATGAGACAGGGCAGAATTGTGTTGGCTACGTGGATTCTGACTATGCTGGAGATCTTGACAAGCGTCGGTCCACTACGGGTTATGTTTTTACATTGGCTAGTGTACCGGTGTGTTGGCGATGCACTCTTCAGTCTACAGTGACGCTTTCTACTACGGAGGCGGAATATATGGCGGTGACTGAAGCAGTGAAGGAGGCTTTGTGGTTACATGGCTTGTTGGATGATTTGGGGATCGCACAGGAGACCATTCAGGTACATTGTGATAGTATGTCAGCTATCTATTTAGCGAAGAACCAAGTCTACCATGCACGCACGAAGCACATTGATGTCAGATTTCATTTTGTACGTGACGTATTGGATGATGGTGATGTCACGTTGGAGAAGGTCCACACTAAGGATAATCCTGCTGATATGTTGACCAAAGTTGTACCAGGTGTGAAGTTTGGTCATTGTTTGAGCTTATTGAACATTCTTCGTTGTTGAGGCCGTTGGCGGCCATTTGGATGAACTACGTTCGGCTTGATTCCTTGGGCAAGAGGATACGTAGGCAGTCTTGCAGATGCAGCCGGTTGAGATTGATTGGGGGTGTTTTTTGGTGTCGGCTCAGTTTTGGCAAACGCTCGCCGAGGTGGAGATTTGTAGAATCAGTAGCAGCAGGCAGAACAAGTTCAGAAACATGCAAACCAGGTGGCGGTCGACCGGTCCGGTCGATCGCATTCGTGCACAAAGTTCACTGTGCTTCAGTTTTGGTGTCGGTCGACCGGGCCAGTCGACCGTAGATGTTACTGTTCTGTGGTCGGTCGACCAGTGCGGTCGACCGACAACCTCTCTGGACATTTGGGGATTCTGCTGGAAGGTGGTCGGTCGACCGGTCCGGTCGACCGACATTGATCGCAGTCGATCGGGCCGGTCGACCGACGAAGCGGGTTTCAGTTCCCAGACCCGTTTCGCTTGTGAGTTGTATTTAAACCCTAAACTCGTTTCTAGGATTTAAGTTGGGCGATTTTGAGCCGAGCAAAGGGGGATTTGAGGGCTTATATTGTTGGAGTCTATTTGAGAGATCTTTTGGTCTTATTTGAGGGTTTTGGGTAAGATTTGTAACCCTAACTTGTACTCCCCTTTGATTTGAATAGTAAAGCTTCCCCCTCCTTGCCCCGTGGACGTAGGCATATTGCCGAACCACGTATATCTTGTGTTCTTGCTGTGTTGATTGGCTTGTGTGGATTGTGGTCTACTATTGTTCTTGTGTGTGCCTTCGATTTGTCGATTTAGGGCTTCTGCAGTGCACAACATCCTACTGATCAGAAACAGTGAGATGATCATTAATAAAATATATCGCACCTTTATTTTCACAGTGCATAGTGTAGTTATTTGTAAAATCATGGAAAGTTAGATATTTTTGAGTCATAGATTTTAGAGGATATGAATGTCTACCTATGCCTTTTCGTTTTATTATAATATGACAGTAAACTTCTTGGAAACTCAACATGACATACTTCTTTCTAGCTTACTCTATTCTTTTTCCATGACTTGGCTGAAATATTCAAAAGGGAGACTGAGCTGCTTTATAGTTAGATGAACGAACTCTCGATTCTTCATTTCATATTCACATATAATGAATATGCCTAAAATTTGAAATCTCCAACATTTGTAGACAACATAAGCCTGTATTAGTTGTCATATTGGCTGGTTCCGGCTAGTTTGAATTAGTATACCTAAAATTTGAAATGATGTGGATTTTTACTATAAAAGTATTGGCCAATACTTGAAATTTTGTTCTATATTGACTGGTTCTTGGTTGTTTAATTACTTGCATGCAAGTTTCTAATGATCAGGATGTTTTTTAAATCTTGTTCCATTTGATTGTGTAGACAACAAGTGAGACCAACAAAGCAAATCGTGATGGTCAGGATTATATACACACTACAGGGTCAATGAGTTTTGCCACGAAAATGGTATTTCTATTGGTTTTCCTTTAATATTATTTATTAACTACATCTGTTCTTTTTGTTAGTTGTACTATATTTATTAATATTTTAATTATCATGTCTTTATTATAGGAAAAGGAGTTGGGAAGGCCTCCAAGTGAAGCTAAAATGTTCTTTGAGACCTCGTAAACATAAAAAAAACACCACAAGGAGAGAAAACAATTGATTTGATAGTAAGTATATGCCATATCAACTAAATACAAAATTTCATATATTGCTTTTTTATGTCCTAATTTTCATATGACATGCATATCAACTAAATATAAATTTTGCTAATGTAGGGTACATTTGAAGCACTCAAATCTCAAGATGAAGTTGATGATGCATGAGATTTAGTCAAGAAAGACAAACATTTTGGACGTGTACGTCTTATGGGGAGGGGTGTCACTAAAACCATGCTCTAGAATAAAAATAAAAAGATTGTGGATCCCTATGAATGATGCGATATTTCTGAATATGTCGAGATTGCAAGTGCACAATCAAGTTATAGTATAGAAAAATGTCAAATCCCACGAGGAAGATGTTATAGGAATTAATCAAAAGTGATTCTTAAGTTGTGTGTGTAACAATTAGGAGTGATAAATATGTGATGGTGGAGAGATAAAGAGAGTGGATGTGACTATATGTAAATAAAAATAAAACTAAGATTAAAAGTGGAGAAAGAAAGATGAAGAAAATAAAGAAAATAAAACCAAGAAACAAATAAGAGAAAAATCAAGAATAAAGAGAAAAATCAAGAAAGTAAAAGATGGAGGATTCAATTAGAGATATGAGGACTCTAGAATTGAATCCATTAACCAATTTCAATTATAAATTATGAACCATTCTATTTTTATCACATTTTACTTTAGATTTTCTAAGCATAGACTTGTCGAACTACAACAACCTTGTTGAACTGCGCCACCGCCAATTTTTCTGATAGAATGGTCTATCCTACTGTGGACACCATCTTCTATAGGTCATAAAAGATGATCCTGAATTTGTATTGATTGAACTGTACTCAATGAAGAATTCTTCAAATGAGTCTTCCATCTCGATGGCCGCCTGGTGGTATGGGATCAGGTCTTGGTTTCTGACTTTGTAGTCTCCTCAAACTTGGTTGACTATTAGTTGAGAATCACCAAAAACTTTGAGATACTCGACCCCTAGTTTTTTTGGCGAAGCTGAGTCCAATGAGCAATACGGTGTATTCGGCTATGTTGTTGGAGCACGACTCGACCAATGAATAGGTGTTTTTGATAAAAGTTGCCTTCATTGTCGAACTCATTATAATAAAGTTTGCTTACAAAGAATTCAAAATATTCAATAAGAAAAAGAATGAAAGATTACAACTTTTCGAAAATAACACAAGATCCGTTCGTCGTCTCTTGCTTACGTGGGTCTTTAGCCGGTGATGGGGACGTTGATATCCGTGGACTACCTAGCAATCAGATCAGATCTAGAACTCTGTCGATTCGTGAAGGAATCTAGAAGCAGAAGCGCTTATCTCGGTAACAGCGAGATAATTGCTCTTCTTAGGATTACCGCAACGGGATAATCCTAAGGAACGGATGCGGGTGAATGCAGATCTGACGAATCTTTCTCTTGCGTTGAAAAACTCGATCACTCTTCAGTCCGGCAGGGCTTTGCCAATTCTCCAAAATTCCAGATCCCCAAAAATGAGGCCCCAGGGGCTCTATTTACAGGTTTTACGGATGTCCGGGGTGGTTAAAACCACCTAAAAGGCAATTTCTGCGCTGGAGACACCCCAGGGTGTCTCGGCTTGGGCCGAGACACCTCGGGGTGTCTCATCTTATGTTGAGACGTATTTTTGCATCTTCATCCGTTTCCGCCGTAATTTCTTCGTCCGAACTCGGATTTGAGCGATTCAAAGTGCGTTGGAAAGCCGACGAGGAGTTTTATAAGCTCCAATGATTGGATCATCTATAGAATGAATGAGACACGAGGGGCATTGCGCCTTTTGTAAACGTCGCGGGGCTCCCGATCAGTCCGTATCTTCGTTATTCCGAAACTCCGTTGCTTCACGTAGTCCGTCGATTCACTTCAACCATTCGTCGATGTCGATTAAGCTTCTGTGACTTGGATAGTAACGTTCATCATCTCTTCTTAGCACTAAGCCGTTCATGGAGACGTATAGGCAATTTTTGATGCCTACAGATACCCCCTCCAAAGCGTTCCAGACTCGTTTCTTTTATAGAAGAGGCTGGAATACTTTGGATATGATTGGTCCAGCCTTCGATCGGTATAAAGGACCTGTAATTAGCTTCGATTCTTGACTCCTTCGATTTTCAATCTATTCGATGCTTTGACGAATAGCTGAAGTTCTTTCGGCGCTGCGTTTATCGGCTGGCCGTCGTCAAAGTCTCAAATCTAAAATTGATGAGTTGAGTTTGGCTCGCGTCGTCAAGTTGACTTTGAACTGACTATCTCCGTCACATCGGCTCTTTCATTGCAACGCACTGATTGGCGTTGACCTAGGATTACGTGTTGACCGGTGTTGACTTTAGGGTTTGAACGTCGTACGTTGACTTTTTGACCGCAACGCATCAACTGGCGTTGACCGGCGTTGACCCTAGGGTTTTGAATTGCCTGGCATTGACTTTTTGATCGCAACGCGTTGACTGGCATCGACCTAGGGTTACGCGTTGACCGGCATTGACCGGCGTTGACCCTAGGATTTTGAATCGCCTGGCGTTGACTTTTGATCGCAACGCATTGACTGGCGTTGACCTAGGGTTACGCGTTGACCGACGTTAACCTTAGGGTTTCGGTCATTGTATGTTGACTTTTTGATCATAACGCGTTGACTGGCGTTGACCTAGGGTTACGCGTTGACCGACGTTGACCTTAGGGTTTCGGTCGTCGTATGTTGACTTTTTGATCGCAACGCGTTGACTGGTGTTGACCTAGGGTTACGCATTGACCGGTGTTAACCTTAGGGTTTCGGTCGTCGTATGTTGACTTTTTAATCGCAACGCGTTGACTGGCGTTGACCTAGGGTTACGCGTTGACCGGCGTTAACCTTAGGGTTTCGGTCGTCGTATGTTGACTTTTTGATCGCAACGCGTTGACTGGTGTTGACCTAGGGTTACGCGTTGACCGGTATTGACCCTAGGGTTTTGAATTGCCTACGTTGATTAGTGTTGATTTCGCCGAAACGTCCAACAACCGACGAAAATAAGCAAATTCGGGCTTGAAAACCGCGATCGGGGGCTCAAACTGGGTTGAGACACCCGTGGGTGTCTCAACCTTGGCCGAGACACCCTAGGGTGTCTCGGTTCAAAAACCGAGACCCCCCTCTTTTCTCTTTTTTTTTGTTTGTTTCCTTTCTTGTTTTGGTTTTGTTTCCTCTTTTGTTTTCCCCCTCTTTCCAAAATTTCAAAAGGATTCTATTCCCTCCCAAACTCTCTCTTCTTCTACCTCTTATCCATCCACCATTATTTTCTTCTTTTAAGAACTCTAAACCCATTAAAACTCCCTTCTTTAAAATCCCTTAAACCCAAGACAAAATTCGGATTTTTGGTGTTCTCTCTTTGGTCGAAATTCCTCTCCTCTCAAACTAAGGTTCCTCCTTCATCCTCAAGTTCAAAGGAAGCTTCTTGATTTGGGTAAGTTTCCTTTCAAAACTCTCTCATGTTTTGATAAAGATTGAAACTTTATGCTTGTAATGAGGGTATGCCATGAATTTATATGCAAAGATCATAGCTTGTTGTTCTCATGGGTTGGATTTTATGAAAAAGATAGGATCTTTGATGATGGGTTGTGTATGCACAAAGTTTTGGGGGGTTTTATGCAAAAAAATGTAATATGGCCGAAATTGAGGGGCTTTTGTACAAAAGTGGACTGAAATTTGAGGGCTTTTGTGCAAAAGTGAACTGAAATTTTATGTCTATTTGGCCAAAATTTGAGAGATGTTTGCATGCAAAGAATCAATATTGTTTGAGGGGTTTATTTGCAAAATCAACCCAAAAGTTGTAGAGGGGTTTATTTGCAAAAAGGGCTGAAATTTTAGGGCTAAAACTCCAAAAGTTTAGACCACAAACCCATGACCAAAGTTTTGAGAACGGTATGCGGAAACTAGACCGAAATTTGTGGAGGGGTCTATTTGCAAAATTGGCTAAGTTTTACAAAAGGGTTTATTTTTAAGATTAACCAAAATTGTGGGATATTAGGGGTGTTAGATGAACAAACATGGTGATCATGATTCAACTCGGGCATGTCCTTGACTATAATTTAGCCTTGAACACGAGGGGTATTTTAGGTATTTCACCAAAATTTATCATGAGGGTTTACACCGTAATATGAGCTCACGGTTTTGCATGTACGAAATTCATAGGTTTAATTAGACCTCAACCATAAAATCCTATTTATTTTATAGGGTTTAAGTTAAGGTTCTTAATTTTTCTTTTAAATTTTGAACGTTCAGATTTATGATTGTATCTGACCCGTTGATTTTTACTGCAGATTTTCCATGTCTCCGCGCCGATCCCGATTTCATAGGAGTCGATCCCTTTCCCAGCATAGCGAGAGGGAGGCTCCCGCGGCATCCTCTTTGGCGGCATCTTCTTTCGGGGGTGAGCACTTATGCTTTATATATCCCCGATTGATCTCTTTGCGGGTCATTCGGGAAGAACCGACATCCTCCTTCGCGGGGATCGAGGTTTCAAGAATTTTGTAGCTCTGCTGTATCCTCGCTTGGCCCCTTCGCGGGTCATTCGGGAAGGACCGACATCCTCCTTCGCGGGGGTCGAGGTTTCAGGAAACTCGTGGTTCTGTTACACCCTCGTTTGGCCCCTTCGCGGGTCATTCGGGAAGAACCGACATCCTCCTTCACGGGGTCGAGGTTTCGGACTTGTTTTGCTTGGCCAATTCAAGTCTTTCGGTATATTGGGGCGATTTTGTGTTGTCTTACACTGTGTAGGTTGGTATATATTATCACGTTGTTTACGTGATGATGTATACCGTTCTTCCAGTGTGGGGCACTCAAAATCGTCTCTCCAATTGCCCCATGGATGATCTTATCTCGCTCTCTTGTGAGATGGATTTAATCCTTGTATAATTCATGGATAATTTTCTGACTGTACTCTTATTTTTGTTGTAGTCGAGTTCTCTGCGGACAGTCTTCCCCCTCATGCTACTACTGGCTGTAGTGGGGAGGTTTTCTCCTCTGTTGCAATCAGGCAGGCTATTGGTCCTCTTCCTCAGTTTGATGGGAATCGTTCCGATGAGTCCCGCCGTTTGATACGAGAGGGGGGGGGGCGTCATTCCTTACGCCAGCTGATCACGGATGCTCCTTTCACCGCCGACTCTATTTCTACTCAGGCTTTAGAAAGGCCTAGTTATCTGTTTGGAGATTCCGTTGAGGATCCGGCCAGGTTGAATCTGGATGACGAGCATTGGCTGAATAATGATGAGGGGGCTCTCCTTTATATCCCCTCATTCCCTGTCAGCACTCCTTTACTCATTTGGAGGAGCAGGCCGTAGAGCGTCAAATGTCATGGAATCTTACAGATGATAGTGATCGAGTTCACTGTGGATATATTTCCCATCATAAGACTCCAGGCTCCAATGGACATCATTATATTCGCGATCTTCGACCAGGGATTCTGGGTCTTGATACTGCACCCCCAGGCGAGATGTCAGCAGCTGCTCCTAATGTGAAGAACCGCCTGGCTACACTTGGGAGGAAGTTACCTCCACCAGAGTTCAGGTGTTTTGGTTGGGCTTACTCGCAGTCCAAGGGATGGTGGACCCGTATGACCAGTTATGTCTTAGGGCATTGCGAGAGTGATCTGAAGAGCAGTGGGTTGTACGCCCCTATACGAGCCACTATGTACGGATTCCCGGTCAGCTGTCGCCACTTCTTGGCATTGTTAGAGACGTATATCCCCGATAGTAACACATTTCTGACTAGCGGTGGAGAGTTAGGGTTGGCCTTGCACGAGATGCACCAAGTTTCTGGTCTTCCCATGGGGGATTGTCCGTACCAGGAGTACTTTCCCTCGAACCTGTAGTTAGAGTGGTTGAAGAAGGATACTCCCGATATGTATGATACTCTTTGGGACCTCACATGCCATTACCATACTTCTTTAGTCAAGGTTACCCCTCGAGCGAAGAGGAAGAGGCAGATCAGCTTGAAGCAGTTCGTTGTTTATTTATTCCAGAATTTGGAGGGTAAGTCAGGCGAGACCATTCGTGAATTAGATGTTTTGACATCTTCCGACACTAATGAGTTGATGGAAAAGGCCGAAGCTTGCTCTTACACGACTGCCAGTGCTGAGGGAGCTTTTCCTACAGGGACCAAGTTTCGGACATTCCTTTATCATGCACAGAAGTCCATTGAGCCCAGGACCCTGCTAGCAGGCTACCTTACCCTCTGGTTGAAGAAGTGCGTCGTCCCATATCAGTTTTCGGACGCCTTACCCCTTGAGGTGCTCTTCCCTGTCGTTCAGCTAGCTTATGGGAGGTAGCTTTCCCTGCTTCCAGCAATGGTTGTTGGCATCCATTGTGGGCTCAGGTATTTGGTCGATGGTTTTGCGCAGGTGGGCCCTGAACCGTCGACCGAGCTTGTTTCTGTAAAGGTTGAGCTTCCGTATACATACCTGATGGCGTGGCTTGTTCTTCATCATCCTGACTTGATGTCGGCACCTGGTACTGTTGATGTCCCCGTTCCTTTCGTGCAGCTGTTGGAAAGGAGTAGATGGCTCGGGAAAACGTTCACTGATGTACAGCGAGAGCTTCAAGTTCGTAAGAGCTGGGAGTTCTTCAAGTGTTTTCCTCACTTCTCGGGTCGTTATGGTGATGTTTTGATTGATGAAGAGAAACCCAGAACTGGTCGGACTGCCCTCAACGCTGGTTGTTTCCGCTGGTTGGTAAACATCCGCATTGGGTATCTTGTTCTTCAGGTGAAGAATCATTGTCACATAGAGCCTTACCTTCCGTGCCGTT
>BQKN01000425.1:60478-77864 GCA_022839385.1 Asparagus kiusianus | reverse complement strand
CCTCTCACAAAACGAGAGAATCTTCCTTCGAAGCAAGGTACAATTCCAATCGTATAAGCCTTGATGTGGATGTGAACGTGTAACAGTGGCTTATGAATCTTTTTAACTCTCTGAATATTGCCTAAACAATCACTAAGAATGAATGGAACAAAGGAAGTATCAGAAACTCTCTTTTCTGGAAAAACGGATTCAAAAACTAAAAGTTTAGAGAGTTAATTTACACAATATGTGAATCTTATAAGTACAAATCTTGGTAGTTGTTTTCTGACATGTTACCCTATTTATAGTCTCTGAAATGATAAGTTTTCAAACCTAAGAAACGTCCAAAAACGGCTATAAACAGTCACTTATTCAAATGTCAAATAGTCAGAAAAACTGTCTGAGCAGTCAACTACAAGTCTTATTAGTCGACTACTCTGAGTTCAAACAGACTCTGTGTAGTCATATAATTCCTTAGTAGTCGACTACTATACTCATTAGTCGACTACACTTTAATTGACAGAAAGTCTGAAATTCAAATTCAATGTTGATTAGTCGACTATATATCCTAGTAGTTGACTAGTCTGAAATGACACAGAAACTCATATTTTGTCTGTGTCTTTAGTAGTCGACTACTAATGCTATTAGTCGACTACTAAGGGGTAGATATAAGATATATGATATGATTTAAGTCTCACTCAGTATCTATTAAATCTAATGGTTAACATAGAGGATTTCTATAGTTAACCAACACACTAAGCATGTGTTAGTGTGTTCTAACACTATGTGTGTACATGTGTGTGAGTGATCAAGGCTTGTACACATTTCTAAGCAAAGAAAATGTAAATTACATTTTGACAATAAAATATATCTTCTTCTTTGCTTTATTTTACCTTGAACTCATCTTATGTCTTGAGTATCTCTTTGAATATCATTGTTAATTTAGCTCTGATACTGCAAAATAAATAATAGCACATAATACATGCAACATATGATATTTGTTATCATCAAAACAAACTAATCTTGGGGTCATGATTCCTAACAGGGTCGATCATGGCCATATTCGACATCAGGCCATTGAACATTTCTCCAATGCTAACATCATAGTCCCAATCTATAGAATCTGACGAATATCCATCTCTACCCGGGTTGGATGACTGGTTGATGACTTGTTAACAACATTCATTATCAGATGAAGAGACATAGCCCAGACCCCTTCTATAACCATAGTAATTGTTAGGCTTTTCTTTTGGTACATAGGCCGGGTGGGGTGGAACTCAAAGACCTCGACCAAAGCGATGATCTTCTTCGAGCACGAACTTGTATCCCCATTTCTTCATGAAGTTCCGTGCTTGTGGGCTATATCTGACTAAATAAAGACCAGGTCCTTCATCGTCACTATCTTTCTTTGAGAAATGATCTAATGATGGAGATATTTCCCCTTTGCTGAAGATCACTTCCTTTTCACCCCCTACTTTGGCAGGAAGGACAAGAGTTGTTCCGAATTAGTCTTAGACACACTTCTTTGTCATGCAAGGCGA
Source organism: Asparagus kiusianus (assembly GCA_022839385.1). Taxonomy (NCBI): domain Eukaryota; kingdom Viridiplantae; phylum Streptophyta; class Magnoliopsida; order Asparagales; family Asparagaceae; genus Asparagus; species Asparagus kiusianus. The sequence goes on along the minus strand of BQKN01000425.1, from coordinate 76,344 downwards.
CCGAAGTGGCATATGTATATCAGGGTTATTATACAACCCTTGCATTACATTATCAATGCGAGGCGAATACTCTAAATCGTCATTTATTGCTTCTTCGGCAAGTTGCCAATTACAATTTCCATCTGACGATTCACCACTGTCAAGAATGATTACAAAGGGTACAATGTTGTTTAATACAAAACCTCTATTGTAATCTAGCCCAGCCTCGGTATCAGCTTCCTCTCCGATGTCCTTACCTTGGGCTGATGGTTCAGTATTGGATTTAGCACTGTAAAGAAGAGACTTAGTAAAATAGTTTTCTAACCCCTTGAACGGTTACTTATCCGCGACCACCGTCTTGACCTCGTTATTCGTGTCTACATATTTTAGACACTGATGGAGGTGGAGGGAACTATAACATTACCATGGATCCAAGGTCGACCCAATAGTAAACTATAGGAGGTCTCTACGTCAATCACATAGCATGTGACCTCTAATTTCAAATCCCTGAGTTGGCACTTCACATGGATTTTACCTAGTGCCCCCGTAGTACTGAACTGAGCTTATCAACGATATCCAGAAGGTGTGTGTATAATATGTACTAAACTCTTTCTCAAAGTAATCGGGTCAAAACCCATCATAATTCCTTTCAGCATTCCCATGTGTGTGCTACTATACTATTCTTGAATTTACGTATAAAGAAGTGCGGCTCAAAACCTGCAAACATATCTCAAACAGATACAAAATAAAAATTCAGGTAACAGCCTTAGTAGTTGACTACTAGGCTTAGTAGTCGACAACACTGAGTCCATCCAGACTCTGTAATAACATATATCAGTATCAGTAGTCGACTGTTAAGAATATTAGTCGACTACTCTACAAACACACAGTTTCTGTTATACTCAACTGGGCATGAGTAGCCGACTACTAAGCTTAGTAGTCGACTACTCTGTCAAGACACGCATTCTTTCGTGCACAAACAATGCTTATGTCAATTGTACATATCATGATGTTAAAATAAGATTTTATACTTGGCATATGCAATAGGAATTATCTGAATCATCAAATTAAATTATTATATCTTCCAAATTAGGGTTTAACATCCTAATTAAACAATTTCTTCAATTATCTCATATGTAAACAAAGTGATTATCAACACATGATAAAAACTACTCATGAACAGAGGTAAAATTCATTTAAACATATTTATCTTACTTATATATCACAAACTTAGGGTTTAAGCATGATTAATTAACATGAAAACTCAAAGAAACCTTCACGTAATATATTAATTATTTCAAATCAGCATATCTGTAGTTTTCTACAGAACATAACATTAGTAAATTGAGCATATCATTCTCTAGACAAACTCTTTTTAAGAATAGTTTTCTATTTTGGAAACTAGATCCACATAGATATCATTTGGCACTGATTTGGTTTAGTTTGGATTTTATATGTTATCTCAAATTTTTAGTTAAAGGTTACACACGTGCAGCAATTTTCTGCAAAATATGTCATTTGTAAATTGAGTATATCTTTCTCTCTACAAACTCTTTCTTAGAATGGTTTTCCATTTTGGAAAATAGATTCACATAGCTATCATTTGACACTAGTTTTGTTCAGTTTGGATTTTATATGTTATCTCAAATTTCTAGTTAAATGTTATACACATGCAGCAGTTTTCTGCAATCTATGATGAAAACAAAAACTAAACCTCTTTATAATTCAATTAGACAACAAATTAGGGTTAACACACGAGTTAAACATAATTATCAAGTTTAAAAAAATAAAAATTTAATCACCCTTAAAGTTCATGATCACTTTACTATCATAAACAATTAGGAAAAGCTAATGGTCTAGCATTGAGTTAAAATTTATCATCAAAAAATCTCATCTTTTTTATAATAGGTTAAGCATTAAGCATGAAAACATTGATTAAACACTTTTATAATCATTAAAAGCTATGAGGATGGGTTTGGATATAGATGATCTTGCCTTATAACGTGTGCAAGCCTCTGAAACTGATGTGAAATGACTCCTCATCGCCAAACATCGTAGATCTCGCTTTTTCCTCACTTCTCACCTCACAAGACGCTCCCAAAATCTTAACTTTAGGGCTAGAGTTTGAGAGAGAGGAAGAGGGGTTGCTAGGGTTTGAAACTCTAATGAAAATATAATAATTTTGGTGAAAACATATGTACATATATATGCAAACCCGAAATAAACCCGTTTGACCCGAACCAGGAAACCTACTCTGACTAGGAAAATAACCTTCGGTATTTTGGTTGTAACCTTCTCATCCGACCTTGGAATAAGGTGATTTAAGATTTTTTGGAAATATGATGAAGAGACCTACAACTTTGGTCTTTTGAGTTTTTTCAGATTCAAACTGCATCGGAGTGTAAAATATATAAACTATTAACTGGTCACTTTTCCAGATTTCACTTCGTGCATGTTTTATGCATTTGCACTCATATATTCAAAAATATATATTAAATTGATCTTAAATTAATTCCTATCATACCCAAATATTAAAATATGTTATATTTTTATTATTTAACATATTTATTATTATTTTTTACATAATATTCAAATTTTTGGGGTTTTACACAGCCTTAGATAAGAGAGCGAGAGGGGGGGGGGGGGGAGAGAGAGAGAGAGAGAGAGAGAGAGAGAGAGAGGCTACATCAACAAAGAACTCATATCTCCTCCATTCTCATTGATCTTCATAGATCATTATTATCGGCTAATCATTTGGCTCAATCGACGTCCTTGTGAGAAAGGATTTTTTCTCTCCAGCTAGTCATCTAGCTTAATTAATAGTTCTTGTGAGAAAGAATATGTTAATATCCCTTCATTCAGAGAAGACTGCGCTATCCTTCGAGAGATTAGAGATCATCAATCAGCGAAAGACCCATCGTCTTAGTCGGACCATCAACAGAGTACAATATCAATGCTCCATCGACATACAGAAAAGAACCCCATGAAATATAAACTTTTTCTTTATTTTATTATAATTTTTTATTATAATCTATGTTAATTGCAATACAAAAGATCCAAAATAGGATGGCAACTCTGTTGGGACTACTTTCTCCACCGACAAGAAGATTGTGTCGCAGTCCAACACTAAGGCCTTAGGGTCTTTCGCTGATTCGCTAGTCATTGAATTCAACCAAGTGAAATTTGAGAAATTCACCTCCTCTTACCAATCATCCATGGCCACCACTAGAAGCTGCCATAGGATGTGCCGCAACACCAGAATAGTGTCAAATTCCACCCTTGCACATGTCAAGGCGAACTTCACCAAAAACAACTTGAGCGTCGCTAGAATCCAAAAGAACTTCGTCCAAAGAAGAGCAGTGTTGTCCGTCACCACAAACGAAAGCTAAGATGATCAAATGTTTTCTGATTTTGGACATCAGTCCACTACCCCTTTTGAGGTTCACTTTAAGTCATCTCACAATGCTTGCTACACTTCTTTAATAGAAGCAAAGAATGGGGGTAATCTCTCATCTAAGACTTCACAAGGGAAAAGCATCATCTGTGGTGATCCCTCGTCCAAATCACAAACTCTAAGTTATGATAAGGACTTGCTTGATCACACTAGCCGAAGGTCAAAGCAACGTTATCATAAGAGACGTTTACTTTCTAAAATCCAAATAGGCGAAGTTGCCCCCAAGAAGAGCAATTTCCTCAACCAAGTTAGAGATCTCACTGATCTAAGAGAATTTCTCTCCATAAAGAGGGCAAGCTAATACTAATATTGTATGACCCTAAGGGAAAATATGAAGGCAATTAGCAAGGTGAGCCTCACCGAAGATAGCCCAGTCTTGCCGAAGACAGAACAAACTTCATCCTAAGCAAGGCGAACCTCACCGAAGACAACTTCAACTTTGATGGAGGCAAAGTGAACTTTGCCTAGAGTGAAGACAACCCCAGCTTCAAAACTATAGCAAGGAGAGCCTCGCCAACCCTAACTTCGTCGAAGGTAAAGCGAACTTCACCAAGAGCGAGACAAACCTCTTTGAAGACAGCCCCAGCTTTGCTCAAAGCAAAATGAGCTTTGCTCAAATAAGGTCTTAACGACCCTCACTCTGAGCAAAGGTCAGGATGTTCAAATATCTCTTAGATTTGGACATTAATCTACAAACCCCCTAGGGGTTCACTTTAAGATGTCTTATAACGCTCAGCATGCTTCCTTAATAGAAGGCAAAAATGGGGGGTTACCCTCCAATCAAACTCCTGAAAGGAAAACTATAGCCTAAGGCGATTCTAAGTCTCAACCACAAGTTTAGGCTTGTGATGAAGTCACAATTAACCATGACAGTCGTAGGTCAAAGAAACATCATCTCAGACAATGTTATAATGCCAAAGTCAGCCTAGTGAAGTTACTTTCAAGAAAAGCGACCACCACATCAGTTGCTCGGCCCTAAAGGAGATGTTATCGGCAATTCAATTGAATTGCCTACATAACTCTCCACTAGCTAAAGAGTCAGTATTTGTCCATGTTGGCTCATTTTCCTAACCTTCAATGTTTAGGAACAAGCGGCAACGACGATCTCACAAGAATAAGGTGACTGTCAACCTTGATCCCTAAGAGTTCATGGTTAATATGAATGGTGTAACCCAAGAAGATGACGATAGAATGTCAGATCCAAAGACCGATGGTGTCTATCACTATACTAGATTGAGACGGGGGGGGGGGGGGCCCCAGCTATCCCTTTGATTACTCTATTTTGAGGTTGCCTGTTCGATGAGCTCCTTTACATGTGGATAATCCTTTCGCTAACGGTAATAACTTAGCCACAGCATCAAACATGACTCCTAGCTCAAGTCAAGAGTGGGAGTAGACTGCCAACAAGGTAGACTGAGAGGCCATTGATAATCTTGTTTGTCAGTTTGGGACCCAAAAGAAGGCATCTGACGAGCGCTTCGACCGACTCAAAAATATGCTTCAACAATTACTGCTTACTTACCAGCCCCCTGCAAGCACTTCAAAAGAGAAGCGGCCAACTGACATTTCCCCTGAGAAGGAGTCACTACACCAAGGAGATGTCTTCTTGTATCAATCAGAATTTGAGACATCTAGTCCACTGAAGACGAGGCATAAATTAAAAATGCTCAAAAGCCTCCTAAACCAGCTCAACGCTCTTACACAGAGGACCGAGCTAAGGAAGGTTAGGACCACTTGACGTTATCCCATCAAGTGGGACCATCAAGTGGGACCATCAAGTGGGACTCCGTTCTCTATCCGATGAAGTTTACGCTGCCAATTTTACATATGTTAGTTGGCAAAGGTTCCCCGAACCAATATCTATTACTTCTATTAACTAACAGAAATTGTAGTAGGAAAATATGTCATCAAGATGTGACTTTTCATTGCCACCCTTCAAGGGTAGCCTTTGACTAGTTCCAGAATTTAGCCGAAGGATCAATCAAATCCTGGGCTAACTTGGAATCATGATTCTCATCCTAATTTCACGAGGGCCAATTTAATGTAATAATGGCTAGGCTCTTGTCAGAGAAACAAAAGAGAGATGATTCGGTCAGAGACTACATCGAGCGGTTTCGTAATTTAAACTTGCGTTGTTAGGACATGCTGTTGCCGATGTTGCTCCAAATATGCTGGCAAACTTTCTCAATCGAGTGGAAGCCCACATGGGTGCTATCAAGGCAAATTTGTGGAAAAATCTGATTGAGTAGGCAGAAATTGATGAGAAATTAGCTGAGAGATTCAAATCAATATGATCTATGGTCAAGTGATGAAGACGATGATAGTAAGACAAGATAATCCTCTGATGATGAGAACAAAACAAGACAATATCCTCCTGATCGAAGTTCAACACTCTATGAATCTTATCGAGCGGAACCATCAGCACAGCCTCCTACAGTTATGGTAATGCTTCCTTATTAACGCTAACCCATCCTCCTACGGCTATGGCAATGCTTCTTCAGCAATGCCAAACTAGCATCTTATGACTATGGCAACACTTCCCCAGCAATGTCATCCTAGTTTGTCGGCTTCGTCTTGTGGCATGAGCCCTTAATGGCAACACCATGTTCTTCGATATGTCCAATAGTACAGCCTCTACTGAAGCAATTCGTCGTCAAGTTCAACCTCACACCTCTGATGATGGCCTTTACACCCTATATGACATCAGAAGTTACCTCTGTAGTTATTCATGATGAAGCCAAAATCGATGAGTTTTAGGTTTGTGAAATTATTTTGTCCTTAAGTGGGAACTTTATTTCAATAGAGCATCATAATGGAGCCATGAAGGAGTTATTGTCATAGGTGTGGGTGTAGTTCTCTTCACTCCTGTATGTTGGAAAATTTGAAGTAAAAGAAACGAAAGAAAATGATTTGTATTCTCTCAAAATCGATTACAATTTGGATTCCGATTACAAAAGAGAGGAGAATAAATTTGATTCTCCCCTTTGTTTAATTCTGGGTTTCATGGTGGCGATGGAGTGCCTCCCTCGAATGCTCGCGTCGAGTTTGATCTCCGTTGACGATCCGCACGTCTTGATTCACTGGAACGATATCTTCTCCTCACGATTTGACGTTGTGGAGAACTTGCGTGGTAAGTTTGAAACTCTTGATGAGTTGATAACTCTGAACGAGTTTTAACTCTTGAAAAAGAGCTGATTTGAACCGAAAGTTTTGTTGATAAGCCAAGGATGAAGAAGCTCTTGTTGCAGATCTCCCAAGCTCCAGAAAATGCTCCAAGGATTTCTTCTGCTGCTGCCAAACCCCAGATCCGAAAAATGCCAGCCGAAAGGATGCCTGAATACCCTCTGCTCCGTTCCCAAAAAAGACAGCCTTTAACTCAGTTGAGTTTGTTGAGTTTTTATAGGAGGATAAGAGGCTGTAACTGCCCTCTAAATCCGCTCCTAAGTGGGCGTGGTTTCCTCAGATCGTGGGGAAAACGGTTCTGAAACCGTTCGACTCATATTTGAATGAGTCAAACGCCCAACCTGGCGTTTAGGACCCTAACCTCGTGTCTTAGGATTGAGACGCGAGGTTGGGTGTTGACTGAACATCCAGAACGCGAGGGTCGCTCGCGTTTCACTTGTTGTGACTTAGAAACGCGGGTGTAACCGACCCCATTAAGTGGAGATACGGTTTTAAAAACCAATTAGATTCTGTTTGAACCAGTCAAACGCGTGGCTTCGACCCTCGCGTTTTGATGTTGCAATGCGGGTCCGACTCCAGCATTTTGATATTGTAACGTTGGTTCGACCCTCGCGTTTTACTGTTAACACACGGGGAGGACCTCCGCGTTTTGGTGTTGATACACGGGGAGGACCTCCGCGTTTTGGTCTTAGAGCGCGGTGATGAGTTCCGCGTCTTGCTTTGAAGAGATTATCAACAAGTAATCTCTTTTGTCATAGCGTTGCAAAGATCATTGTCTTGTAAACTTCCATCATCGGTGTTTGATGGGGGATAAGCTATCTATTGTGATTTTTAGACAGCCTACAATTCCCTATGGCCATGTCATCCCTTAGAAATATTCATTGATCAAGCCTTATTCTCATGGCATGACTGAGTATGACACTCTCATAATTGGCGTACAACTCGCCTATGATATGGGTGCCAGATATCATGAAGCCTATAGCAATTTTAAACTGATAATTAATCAAATCTTGGGGGAATACAAGGTCCAGTACAATGATCTCTCCTACCGTACCCTGAAGCATCAATGAAACCTGCTCATTCTTTTGAAGGCTTCTACATCAACTATGTAGCCCGCCTCAAGAATACTTACACCAATGCCTTGGTGCCTCTAGCTAACAGCTACTTTAGCCTTGTCTACCAAGCACATCGTGGTAGCTAACCACCAATTGTATTGTCCCAAGTGAATATTGGAAGCTAATGAGATTCACACCAAACCCAGGGGTTTTGAACTCAACAATTGATGTTACACAATCGTTGACTACGCCTTCCATAGCATAATGTCGAATCCCTAATTAACCAAAATGGCAATAAGCTCATGCTGCCAATCAGTGAGAAGTCTTTTAAGAAATATTACCCTTGATCTTGGCTGATTTCATCTCCCTATAGAGATTCTGGTCTCTGGTCATGTTTAAGTTTACACCTCTGACTGTAAATATTAATCATCCTGATCTAAAATTACAATCAAAATCTCCAACGAGTCATCAAGTTAACACCACACCTCTACTTCACTCTAAATGCATTACCACCACCATGTTAACATTACACCTCTAAATAGTTTTCACTCTAATAATTCGATCGGTTAACATTATACCTCTATCAGACTATTTTCTCAACCGGTTAACATTATACCTCTATCGATATATCTTTCCGGATTCGACCGGTTAACACTACACCTTTGTCAATCCATCCTAGTGAAAATTTAATTAGTTAACATTACACTTCCATTGATTTCCTACCTTTAAGTTAACATTACACTTTGTTTGTTGGAAAATTTGTAACAAGAAAAATAATAAAAGAATTGTATTTGATTTATTCCTTCTAACTGCTTAGAAAAAGAATGTTTACAACTCTCTCAACTCTCAAATTACAATTGGATTTCCTGATTATAAAAGAGAGGAGAATGATCTGGATTCTCCCCTTTGTTTAATTCTGGGTTCTTCACGGTGTCGATGAGATGCCTCCCTCGAATGCTCACGTCGAGTTTGCTTCTCGTTGATGATCCGACGTCTTGTTTCACTGGAACATGATCTTCTCCTCACGATTTGATGTTGTGGAGGACTTGCGCGGCAAGTTTTAGAACTCTGAATGAGTTTGTTTGATCTTAACCGTAATTGGTTAGACAAGCCAAGGATCTCTTCTTTGCTATTAAGGAGAAGGATCCCAAAGCCAACCTCCCCAAAAGCCAGCTCTCAGATCCGAAAAATGCCAGCCCCGAACTAAGCTGATCTCTTAGTTATTTATAGAGGATTAAGGGGTGTAACCACCTCCTTAATTCGCTCCTAAGTAGGGATAATGGGATGTAACCGCCCCTTAAATCACTCCTGAGTGGAGTTGTGATCCCCTCAGATCATGGAAAATGGTTTTGAAACCGTTTAGCTCGTGTTTGAACGAGTCAAACGCAAATCCTGCATTCTGGCATGAATTCTGCACTTAAACGCAACGTCTGGAAGCTCGGACGCAGCGTCTGGTTGGAAGCTGCGTTTGGCAGCTTGGAAGCTGTGTTTGGCAACTTTGAAGCTGCGTTTGGCAGCGGATGACAGCTGTGTTTGGCAATGGATGGCAGCTGTGTTTGGCAGCTTAGAAGCTGCGTTTGACAGCTTGGAAGCTGCGTTTGTGCTGTGTTAGTGGCCGAGTTTGAGCTGCGTTGGGACAACGGTAGAGCTGCGTTGGGCAGCGATTGGGAGCTGCGTTGGGACAGCGGTAGAGCTGCGGTTGGCAGCGATGGGGAGCTGCGTTGAGCTGCGTTCGTGGCTATGAACACGGTGCGTCTTGATGCTGGTGCGCAGGGAGGACTTCCGCAGCTTGACTTGAAGAGTCCGTCGATTTGTAGTCTCTTTCTGTCGAAGCATTGCAAAGATCATCACTTTGTAATCTTTGCTTTAACTCTTTGATATGTGAGAGTCATCAGATTGTAACTCCCGATGTTGATTGTGAAGGCTGTTTGATTAGAGCTTCCATCAGTTGTCGTAAAGGTCGTCAGATTGTAACCTTTAGCGATCTACGTGAAAGTCTTCAAATTGTAGCCTTCTGGAAGTCGTCAAATTAAAACTTCCATCATCGATGTTTGATGGGGAATCAACTATCTATTGTGATTTTTAGACAGCCTACACACTTCCAAGCGGCAGTCATCCTTTGGGCTCCTTCAAAACTGACTGGTTAACACTACACCTTTGTCGGTCACTCCCTTTAGCAAGTTAACATTACACGTCTATCAAAATTCCTTAGTAGTGTTATGTTAACATTACACCTCTGAACGGTACTAACTTTACAAATCTAATATGTTGGCATTACAGCTCCATCAGTTTGATTTCATCATCTCGGTTAACATTACACCTCTTTCGACTTCCCCTACTGTCATGTTAACACTACATCTCTGAACAGTAAGTACCCTTAGACTTACACCTTTTTTAGTCCCCTTTCGAGTTGATATGTTAACATGACACCTCTGTTGATCTATCATAACCTCCAATAAAATTATGAGGTTAAACTCCTAACCTCCAATGGGATTGTGAGGTTAAACTGTTTCCTAACCTCTAATGGGATTATGAGGTTAAATTGCTTCCTAACCTTCGACTGGTATACGATGTTAAACTACTCCTTACACTTTGATGAGTATATGAGTATAAACTACTTCTCCATGCTCTATCACATTAAGAGCTTGATCTGTGTAGACTCCAACAGGTACATGAGTATAAACTATTTCCTACGCTCCAACTACACAAGAGCTTAAACTATGGATACCATGAATCTCCCTAGCTTGGACAAGATGATGGAATACTCCAGCAATGTATGAGTATAAACTAAGGTTAAACATTCGACTAAGCCCTAACAGCTACACAAACATTTAGCTGAGCTCTAGAAATTATGCCAAGATCCACCTATGCTTCAGCAACCACGCCAACATTTAGCCATGCTCCAATAGTTATACAAACATTCAGACACCCTCCAGTAGCTTTGCTCCAAATATGGGTTCCAAACACAGAATTGGATGGAATCTCAACAACAAGCACTTCAACAAAATGAAACTGAGCATTCAACCAAGATGAATCTAAAGCAAAGGAAGCCATGTTTAACAGTACACCTCTGGCAACCAAGTAGACAAATGAGGACAAGTTTCAACCTAAGAAAAATGACTCAAACTACATTCAACAGTACACCTTTGGCTATTACACAAAGTATTTTGATTCCTATTTTAAACCAAAAGTAGGATCTCAAAAACTTTATGGGAGGATATTGTAGACGGTCAAAATATACTCTCTCTTGGATCAATGCTCAGTCTGAGTCCAAGAAATGAATGCCCATAGACTAAACACTTCAGATGGGCTTAAATATAAGCTACAATCAAAGTTGGCTCGTGTCACATGCATATATGACTGCATGCTAAACTCTAGCCCAGCTCATCTGAGTCAAAGGAGTCCTGAGTCTGAGTTAATCCTCAAGTTAGATTTTGAGCCGAGTTGAAAGGTGTATTCACCCTAGGCTAAGTCTAAGTATACTAGCAAAGTTCACTCAAAGTCTTAGGTGAACTTCACCCAAAAGACCTATATGGACCACGTCATCCATATCCTAAGGATTGTAGACAAACAATTGATCTCAAATTACAAGAAAACCTAGATCGACACTCAGCATAAGTCTGATACTTAAGCCAAATACATGCTCATGAAGTAGATGCCCAGATCGAAGTGGACCAAGCACATGTCCATAGTGGAGCTCGCCCAAGCAATAGCGAAGCTCACTCTCGATACCAAGTCAAAGTGAAGCTTCTAGAGGGGTTCGCCCAAATAGTCCACATAGGACATATCGTGAAGTTCACCGAAGCCATAGCAAAGTTCGCTGAAGCCGAAGTCGCAGCGAAGCTCACCAAAGTTCTAGCGAAGCTCACCCAAGCAGCAGCGAGCTTCGCCAAATAGCCCACGTGGACCGTGTCGCCCATTTTGGCGAAGTTTGCTCATAGTCGTTATTGAAGAACTTTGCTTGTGGTCATTATTGGAGAACCTCACTCATGGCCATTATTGGTGAACCTCACCTATAATTGTTTTTAGAAGCTACGTTTAAGAAAATGGTTAATGACCACTAGTTCACCCATTTATGAAAAGTTACTAACTACTAACTCACTCATTCAAGGGGAGTTAAGGCCCACTAACTCACCTATTAATGCTCTTATGCCTATAAATAGGCATGATCAACATGAGGCAATGGGATGCAGGGGTAGAGGAAAGGTCTTGGGGGCTAACATTGTTCTTGGTTAGACTTCTTTCCATTGAGGAAAAAAGAGAGAGATTTAAAGGCTACATCAATAAAGAGCTCATTTCCCTTCATTCTCATTGATTTTCATAGATCGTTATTATTAGCTTATCATTTGGCTTGATAAACGATCCTTATGAGAAAGGATTCATTCTCTTCAGCTAATCATCTAGCTTAATCAACAGTTATTGTGAGAAAGAATTTGTTAATATCTTTTCATCTAGAGAAGACTGCACTATCTTCTCAGAGATTAGAGATCATCAATCAGCAAGGACCCATAGTCTTAGTTGGACAGTCAACAAAGTACAAGATCGACGCTCCATCGACATACAAAAAAAAACTCCAGGGAATATAAAATTTTCTTTTGCTTCATTATAATTTTTTATTGTAATCTATGTCAATTGCAATAAAAAAAACCCGTAGTTTCTCAAACATAACTAGATCATTGTGAGAACTTTATCATCCAAGTCGTTCTAATCTTCCTCCATCATGGTAGCTATTTTCTTTGATTTCTCGAACAGATCCTTCTTCAATCCACTCTGTGTCAACACGACGATCATCCTAACTTGCTAAAGGCTAAAACTGATATTAGCGTCAAACTTCTCGATATCCCACTTCATAGTGGTTGTCGTCATCTTTTCATTCGATCGATAGCTGAGGGCTCTGATACTAATTTGTTATGACAAAATCCCTAGGATAAACTAATATCAATCACACGAAAGCATAAAATATATCGAGAATATGAGAACACATAGATATACATGGTTCAGCTTATAGCCTACGTCCACGGGCGAAGGAGGAGAATAGCTTTACTAAATTGTCAGGAATATAATATAGAGATTTCTCAATTACTCAATCTCTAACAACACTGCAAAAGCCTAATACAATCTCTCTTAAAACAAAAGAACAAAAGAGAGCCAAATAACTTAGGGTATCTAAAGGTAACATTGTACTCTGTTATTTTTCTCTGGTGCCTTGATGATTGATGATGAATTAATTCTGATGACCCCAATGCATAAATAGAACCGAAGCTTGCTGCCCTAAAAAAGAGTCCTAGTAGGAATAATCCTCTAATATGATTAGCTATGAAAATTCTAATGTAAGTAGGACTTTGATATCCAAAGCAATTAGAATTATAACTCAGGCTAATAAGAGCCCATGACAAATTGGTCCTATGGCCCATGAATCAATTAATTATCAACTCATGCTCTTGATCATAACTAACCGAGCTAAAAAAGGAACTTCCAAAGCAATGTAGATTTTGTTAGACCCTAGGGGGGGTGATTAGGGTCTTATGCTAATCTAATCCAATTTTATGCTAATTAAAACTAATTAACAAGTTATCCTAGCAGGTATGAAATACAACAAGATATATGAGTTAGGATAAGCAACATGAATAAAAAGATATATCCTAGCAATGAGATATACTATAAGATATATGCAAGGATATACAACTTAACACAAGGGTGAAATAAACATAAACAAAACAAGAGTGATAGTGTGCAAATAAACAATGCAAACACATAATATGATCACGGAGTTCGGACCTTCCGTCCTACGTCTCCGCTCCCCACTCTCGGGGAGAAATCCACTATCACAACCGAATTTTCTACACTTACCCGAATAATGTTTACACCTCACACTATGGTTTTCTAGTTTACCGAAAACTCTACAATCAACACTCTTGCAATCCCACTCTACACCCTCTCAAGTGTTGGAACTAGACGTGTCTCCCTCAAGTGCTTGGATACAACCTCTCCCTAGGTTCGTCAAACGATACCACTCCTCTGGGGACGATCCCCGACTCTCGCCACACACTTCTCTCGATGTACAAGTGTATTACAAAGTGATACTCACAATAAGCACAATACAATGAATGATTGTTCTCTAATATGAATGAGAACACAATGAAATCTCATACTCAATTGTTACAACTCTCACCAACCTAAATATACTATGTATGAAAATACAATAAGCTCATATGGGTGTGTGTAAACAATGAGTGAAATAAACTCTAACTCAAATAACAAACTAGCAATAATAAGAATATGAAAATCAATAATAAAATTGCTAGAGAAAAGAGTTAGAAAAATTCTCTATAAACTCAAAGGAGAGGATGAATAAGATTGAGAATGAATCCTCAATTTGCAATGTAAGCTTCCTCCTTTGTAAACAAAAACCAAACTTAATAAAACAAACTGTAAAATACTCTTAAACTTGTTTAAAACTTTCTCTTCTTATTTTGGTAGAAGAGGGTTTGAGGGGTTTATATAGGAAGAGAAACCAACAGTCAAAACCCCAAACAAAACAACAAAAATCCCAGAAAATTAGGAATACGATTCTGTACCAAAAATAGCCGTTAGGCTATCGGCGGTCGACCGTGAAATTCTCGCGGTCGACCGCGAAGCACTTTTGAACCTGAGAAAACTTCTAGAGAGTTCGACGGTCGACCGTGGCGGTCGACCGTGGCGGTCGACCGTGGGAATTTTCAGCTTGACGGTTGACCGTGGCGGTCGACCGCGAAAGTTTCTGCTGCATCCTGAGGGAGAAACAAAGGCGTGGTAGACCGTGGCGGTCGACCGCAATCTGACATATGAAATTTCAGGTTTGAAAGTGAAATGCTGATTTTAAAACCCTGTTTAAAAATATCAAATAAATTCAGAAAAATATAAAACTTTGGAAAATGATTGTAGACATGATAATACACATGCTACAAAAACTAGTTTTCAAAAAAGACTTTCCAAATATAAAATATCATCATTTTGCAAAATAGTCCAAAACATGAAACTGTGAACATATGAGTTTTGACATTTTAGCTTAACCATGTTTTGAAACTTTACAAAATGATTTTATAGACTTAAAGAAAGATGTAAACTATTGTTATGGAGTCTATAAACAATGAATACTGTATTTTTATAAATACAATAGAATATGAAACATATGAGTATGTATATGAATATATTTTTGTTTCATATCTATGAAATTAAACCAAACCAACTTATCCACATAAAAACAAACATGTATGGATATAAATATTTATTTATATGCTTGTAAAAACTTTGTTTATGGATAAACCAAAATCCAAAATGTGTGTATATATATATATATATGACTGTATATATACATAGAAACCAATAAAATGTGTGTGTATATGATATTGAGCTTAAGGTACTTAACACACATAATATAAATCCTAAACTAGTTACCCAAGCTTGTGATCTTCAACGAAACTCTATTTTGGTACACTTACGGATGAAGCTTGTAATTAGATCTTTAACTTGAATTGCATGCTTCACTCCACAATTCCGCCAACCTCCATTGGATATGATCGTTGAGGCTCTATTCCATCCATCCTCCAACATATTGTTTGTCTACAATAAATAACAAAATACAAACACTAGACAAACAATATTAGATGTAAATTGTTTGTTAAATCATCATCAAAATAAGAAGGCCAACAGATTTGAGTATTTGAGGCAACCTATAATAGGGGAAATGAAGAGGAACATAAGTATTCCATTGTTTCATTGCCTTGACTCTCTTTCTTTCTTTATGCTCTCTTAAGTATAGAAGCTAATGCAGGAGGAAGAAACAGAGACTGTGAGGGAGAGAAGGGAAAATTATGCTTAGGTGTATTAACTGATAAATAGTTGTTTTTAGGACCTTTCATTCTTTTGTTCCATAATACCCTCTATTTGAATACGAGACATTATGTTTTGTTTTAGTTTCACAGCACGCCCAGAACTTTTTGGAGTTTTGCACATAGACCTCTGAACTTTTTCCCCCTCCATCTCATAAAAACCCCAAAATTGGGTATTCCCCAACCTTCTTTATATGTTTTACCAATTTAGATACATCAATATTAGATGGAAACTCTTTGCTTGAAGTATTAATCCAAATTGAATTATTTAATACTTTGTAGGCTGTCTAAAATTTACAATAAGATAGCTGGTTCCCCATCAAA
>BQKN01000425.1:14796-32121 GCA_022839385.1 Asparagus kiusianus | reverse complement strand
GCTTAGCGTATTAGATTGAGGAGAAATGGTTATTTTTATTTACTCTCATTGATCTAATACGTCGCGGGCTTGTTCACGTTCCGATTCCTGGGTATTTTGGGAAGCGGTGCGTGATACCACCTCACGGGAACAACTATCGAAACTCTCATCGTGGAGTTTGACCAAGCTAAGTACGAGAAAACCCTCTCCTCTGGATCGCTTAGCCCTAAGGCTAGGCGCAACCCCCGCAAGATCTCCAAAGAGATCAAAACTATTGCTGAAATGCCAAAGAAAGCCCTCTCCTTTGGCCAAAATTCATCAAACAGCCCCTCCTCTAAAGGAGTGGTCTTAGCCTCTACCGAACTCGTCCAGCGAGTTGAGCATTCCATGTCCGTATCAACACAACGTGCTACGGGTCACAAACGGCCTATGGAGGAGGCAAGCTCTATAAACGCCGATGACGTTGCTGCAAAGGCTTTGAAACAAGCCAAAAAGAACGCCGCTCGAAGACGGAGAAGATCCATACGACGAGCGCATCTTCGAGAAAGCCGATCACTTGCCCAACACGAGAATCGCGTTTTTGAGACTCTGCCCGAACATGGCGTTTGCACTCCAGAACGCACACTTCGTGGCAATGAGCCCAATTATGAGCCTCGCGTAATACAGCTGAAATACGATCCTCAGTGGCGTGTTGTTCCTCTAAAACGCAGCCCTGAGGAAGGCGCTGCCAAAGATAAACGCACACCTTACATGTGCATTCAAGCGAAACATGACCCTCAAAGGTCTGTTTCACCAACTAAACGCGACCCTCAGGGGTGCGTTCAACCAAAACATGACCCTTAGAGGTCTGTTTTATCATTTAAACACAGGTCTCGGCCTAATGTTTACAAATCCAAACGTGACCCTCGCATTTCTTCTCAAGAACTCGACCCTCGCGTTTCTTCTAAAGAACGCGACGTGGTCCGCCAAATTCAAAAAGGTCAACATGGGTTCAAAATCCATGTTCGACAAGAATTGGTCTTACCCGCTCAAGAGCAGGGGGTGCGATCTCCTTCCTCGCGCTCAGAGAGAGACCCCTCCCAAGTGTCTGATTTACGGGAATTGCTATCGAGAGGGAGACCAACACAGCAAGCAGCTCATTCATGCTAGTGTGAGCGGCTTATATCAGCATTCCTTTTAGAATATCACTGCTGTACACCCGAACCTCACAAGTCTATATTCGACAGACTGACAAATGTCGTTAGACCTGCCAAACGACAACATCACCACAAAAAGAAGGTCTCTGAAACTGAATATCTCGAGGTCACTATCAATGTGATCGGCAGAGGAAAAGCCTCGCAGCCCGATTCTGATGAATCGCAAAGAAGCCATTCCCCGACTATTTAGAAAATTTGTGACGAGTTCGAAGGAGTATATCGACAAACTCAGACTCGGACAGGAGCTATCCGCTTGGTTAACTATCAAAGGTTGGCCAAGGGGATCATTTCTGATGATGAACATTCGGCAATTGCCGAATCTCAATCTTCAAGCTCTATCATGGCACGAGAGGCTTCTGTTTACATGATTGGAAACCCCAAAGACTTAGCCAAAAGGGTCGACGAACACCATGTCATGCTCCAAGCGCAACAGGAGACACTTCTCCAAATGAAGGATATGTTAGCCCAACTCCTTGCTGAAAAAGGTCAAAGACCGGAATCCTCCCGGAAGACTATCTCTAAAGAAAAGCAGAAAGCACCTGAACATTCGGATCGTGAAACTCAGAACATAGAATCTTCTTCTGAAAATGAGAAGGAGATGGAAAGAGAGCTGCACCCTCAGTCCTCTAAGGTGGATGAACTAGAAGCTCGCCTCAACGCAATCGCCAACATAATCGAGCTCCGTGAAGAAGGAGTGATACGGCCTTATCCTACTGAATGGGACACAGCTCCCTATCCGCCAAAGTTTAAGGCTCTAACTCTACAACCTTTCGACGGTACAGGATCACCGAACCAACACATCTACTACTTCAAGTCACAGACTGGAGATGTGGTAGCGAATGACGCCATCCTGACCCGTTTGTTCATCGGCACTCTTAAAGGAGTTGCCTTCGAGTGGTTTATAAAACTGCCTGCTGGATCTATTCAAAAATGGGCCGGTAGATCTAGAAAGGCTTTTCTTGGCCAGATTCTTCGAAGATGACACAGAAGTTTTGGTCCCAACTCTTCTCGCCACCAAGAAGAGGAAAGGAGAGTCCATCAAGACTTATGTGGAAAGATTCCGCAGCATGGCATTACGATGCCCGTCAGGTATGACCCAATCAACCTTAGTTAAAACTTGCAGGCACAACTTGCAGACCTAGCTCCTCGCTCTGATGGGGGTGGCGGAATGTCGCTCCTGGAGACAATTGGTTTCGCAAGGAGAACAAGCCAAAGAAATTGTTGCTCGAGTCAAGGCTAAAGAAATTCCCTAACCTAAGCCGCAGCAACAACGCAACCAGCATAATGCTTCACGCTCCAAGGGAAAGAGACTTTGGCTGCCGACACCAACACGCGTGCATCACCGGCTAAGCAGGGCAAAACTCCGAGCCAACCGAGAGCATCCAAGCAATACTCGTTCAAAGAAGAGCATGTGGACACCCTGTTCCAACTACTTCGGAAGAACAACAAATTACAGCTCCCTGAGATCAGAAAACCAGATGAAGCAGGAAAGGTGGATGACCCCAATTACTGTCGTTATCATAGGTTCTTGGGACATCCTATCAGAAAATGTTATGTCTTCAAAGACATCTTACAAAATTTTATGAATGCTAACGTGCTTACCCTAAAGCCGAAGCAGAAAACCGTATCCACTAACTTGATAGCGGTCCAGTTTGGTGATTTTTCCTCCTGTGGCGGCTACAGATGGCGTCATTCTCATCCACAAAGGAAAAATGCACCTGAAAAATACTGACTTACATAGTCAGAAGGACAGGGGGTTGGTACCCCTCACTATCCTAAAAGGAGAGATCATGTGGGTCCATCACGACCTAGTTGAAGATCAACAATGGACGAAAACCACGTCCAAAAATAAGGGAGGCAAGGCTAAGTCATCCAACATCATTAGCCCCTCTATTAATGAGAATGATGATCATCTCAAACCTCTCACCGACTCAGATGAAGAGAGAATCGTCCTGGCAGCATACCCAGGAGACAACCCTAGTACTCGGTTAGGAAAAATTTACCTGAAAGACTATGACCAGAACGCTCAAGAAGCTGAGGAATCACACCAAGATGCTGGGGGTTCTGTTCCACAAAAGTCAATTGACAAAGGGAAACAGAAGGAAACCCGGTATAATAAGAACCTTCTGCAGGAAGCCGGAGAATCGAGCACTCCTTTCCGATTCAATGTCATGGCACAACTAGCTAACATACCGGCTAGGATTATCCTATATGAGCTCCTGAGGTTGTCCAAAACCACCAAGGAAGCTCTGATTGAAGCATTGAGGAACACGGAAAGCTTTATTACCCAAGTCATTCCAATTCCTGAAGCTTCTGAAGATCAATCTTGCCTGCAATGCCTGCAAGTAGCAAGAAGTTTACCATGCATATCATTCACTCAGGATGATATGCAGGTAAAGCACAAACATGACAGACCTTTGTACTATACAAGGTACATTGGGTCTTCAGAAATCAGCCGTGTGCAAGTTGACCCGGGCTCAGCACTCAGTATTATACCTTACAGGGTCATGCAGGTCTTAGGGATTCCCATGCATCGGCTGAACACCACTCAGACTACTATCTTCGGCTTCAACGCTAATAGCACTCGGCCCCTGGGGAAGATCAAGCTTAGGTGTCAAATTGGAGAACTCAAGTCCGAAGTGACCTATTATATCATAGATGCGGACACGTCCTACAACTTATTGTTGGGACGACCTTGGATTCACACAAACCGCATTGTCCCGTTAACCTTACATCAGGTCATGAAGTATGTTAATGATGAGGGGGAAGTCCGAACCCTAATTACGGAAAAATATCCTTTCAGAGGGGTAGAAAACTTCCACACAGATTCGGTCTTCTACTCAGAATCACAGGAGAAAGAAGATGTTGACAGTGGTAATGAAGCCGACGTCGAGCCAGACCCTGAAGAAGATTGTCCGTGGGAGCTGAATCTAAATGTAATGGGTCAAGTTGAGAACAATAATAATGTACCGAGTGAGGACGAATGGTGCATTAATGAAGATTTTATTTTGGCGTACTTGTCTGATGTGTCCTCTAAAAATAAGAAAATAGAGAATGATCCTAACGCAGGTACCAACCCATAGCGCACATTGTGCACAGAGGCATCCCTCACGTTGCCAATTAAGTCATCCTTCGCTTCAGATGAAGAAGTAGAAGATGCGTAGAAGGCTTTCTTCAAAGTCCCGTCCAAAAGGAAAGGGCAGAAACCGATCTACTTCGGTAAAGTTAAACCCGAAGTACTCAAACGAGGAAGTTCGGAGGAAGATGATGGAGTTCCTCAATTCCATTACCATGAACCTAATTCCATTCACTTAATGAACCGAATGGGATACAACTTTAATGAAAAATAGGGTTTAAACTTCGAGAAAGGAAGGCGAACACCGATTCGAATGTCTCTCACCCCTGAAGGAAAACCTCCGGACTATTATCAAAAGACTGGAAGAGGGGTGGGCTACGTCACAACTCCCTCTATCTCAAAAAATAAAACCAGTAATTATCTGTGTCAGGATCATTCATCCGGGACATCATCGTGGGAATCCGATGTTAGCGTCGGACCTTTCTTTAGAAGTTTGACTGTGAACATGGTTTCAACTAGTCATCCAGATGAAGACGCAAGGGGTGATGAAGAGTTAATCGAATCAACCGATAATCCCTGGATCAAACACCTTAACATCTTGTGGGATATGCGCTTCGAACAGTGCGAACCACCTACTGAAGATAAAGTGGTCCAGGTCAACATGGGAGATGAATCCGACCCTAAGCCTATCTTTATAAGTGAAAGCTTATCACCATCTGAGAAATAAGATCTTATATTTATCGTTAGAGAATATATAGATGTATTTGCTTGAAATTATGAAGACATGCCTAGCCTTGACACAAAAATAGCCATGCATCGTCTCAACATTGATCCGAATGCAAAGCCCGTTAAACAACAACAACGCTAGTTTCGTCCAGAGATCATAGAAGTTATTGAGTCAGAAGTCAGAAAACTTATAGACTTAGGCTTTGTCAGAGAGGAACAACACCCAGACTGGGTAGCCAACATTGTCCTAATTCCCAAGAAGAACAGTAAGGTCCGGATATGCATCGATTTTCGTGACCTTAACACGGCTTGTCCAAAAGACGAGTTTCCTCTTCCCATCACTGATGTCATGATTGACAATACCTGTGGATATGAAAGAATGTCTTTCATGGACGGATTCTTCGGATACAATCAAATCAAAATGTATCCTGAAGACGAAAAGCATACAGCGTTCAAAACACCATTGGGGGTGTATTGCTACACAGTGATGCCCTTCGGCTTGAAAAATACAGGGTGCAACTTATCAACGTGCAATAAACACCATCTTCCACGAACATCTGTTAAGAAGATTGAATGTTATATTGATGACATAGCAGTGAAAAGTCAACACAAAGATGAGCATCTTACAGACCTGAGGACAATGTTCGATATCATGCGAGCACATCAGCTAAAGATGAACCCGACAAAATCGTTCCTTGGGGTATCGAGCGAAAAATTTCTAAGATTTATTGTCACATCCAAGGGAATTTCTCTTGATCCAGAGAAAATTCGTGCTATCCAAGACATGCCTCCTCCGAAGAATCTCAAAGAACTCAGAGGTTTGCAAGGCAGATTGGCCTACATCCGGAGATTCATATCCAATCTCTCGGGATGCTGCCAACCTTTCTCTAAGCTCATGAAGAAAGGAGTGTCCTTTGTTTGGGATGGAGACTGCCAAAGAGTATTTGAGGAGATTAAGAGATATCTCACCCAACCGTCAATGCTTGTGGCCCCAATATAGGGAAAACCATTCTTGTTATACGTGAGAGCCATGGACCATTCTCTTGGAGCTCTACTGGCCCAGAACAATGACCAAGGACAGGAGCAAGCCATCTACTACTTAAGTAGGACCATGATGGGTGCCGAACACCGATATAATCTGGTCGAAAAGGAATGTCTCGCTTTAGTATTCGCAGTCCAAAAGATGCGACATTATCTGGTAGGACAAACAATTCATGTCATTTCTAAGGTAAATCCCTTAAGAGTTCTGATGAAGAAACCATCATCTCTAAATTGCTGGCTGGCAAAATGGGCCATCCTCTTATCATAATATGACATGCAATTTATGCCCCAAAAAGCAGTCAAGGGTCAAGCGTTGGCAGACTTCCTAGCTGATCACCCGGTGCCAGGGACATCCAAGTTGTATGAAGAATTGCCCGATGAAGTCGCTGAAGCTTGCGTCACTCAAGAAGCTATGCAAGTGTGGAAATTATTCTTTAACGGTGCATCCAGAACAAATCCTCATGGAACAATTACCGCAGGAGTAGGAGTAGTATTCATCTCTCCAAATGGTCACGTGATCCCGAGAGAATTTTCCCTGATCGAGTCCTGCACCAACAATGTAGCCGAGTATAATGCTCTGCTATTAGGAATGTAATTTGCTGAAGAACTTAATATTCAGCATCTCGAGGCTTACGGTGACTCTCAGCTCATTGTAAATCAAGTCCGAGGGGAATACAAAGTGCGTCATGAGGATTTGATCCCGTACTACTTCGTAGTGCTAAAGCAAGCTAAGAAGTTCGAAGGTTTCTTCATTGGATATATTCCACGAGCTCAGAATACTTACGCAGATGCTTTAGCCTCGTTGGCAACTTCATTTGCATTGCCACCAGGGGCTGAAACAATGATTCCGGTCACAGGACGCGAATTATATTGTTCTAAGCTTCTTGTAGAAGAAAGTTCAGACAAGACAACGACAGGAGAAGCTTACACAACCTCTATGGAGCTCGAATCTAGGGATTGGCGATTCCCATACATCGACTATGTCATGTACGGAATTTTACCCGATAATTCCAAAGAAGCAGCTGCGATCAAACGAAAGGCCCTCTGATTCTATTATGATGTAGTTTCTCAAATCCTGTATTATAAATCACATGACGGAGTTTTGCTTCGATGCCTTTCTCGAAAAGAAGTAAAAGAAGCCCCTCAAGGAGGCTCACGACGGGATGTGTGGAGCTCATCAACCCAGAGCCAAGTTGGGAGATCACCTCCGACGAATCGGCTATTATTGGCCAAAATTATTTTCAGACGTGGTTGACTACGCTAAACGGTGTCACACATATCAAATTCACGGCGACTTTGTTCATCAAGCGCCAGGGAATTTACATCCCACGACTACGTCTTGGCCATTTGAGATGTGGGGAATGGATATCGTAGGACCAATCTCTCCTCCGACTTCCAAAAGACATCGGTTCATCTTGGTTGTGATCGATTATTTCTCCAAATGGGCAGAGACAATCCCACTGAAAGAAGTCAAAACTTCAAACGTGATAAAATTCATTAAACATCATGTCATTTACCGTTTTGGAGTCCCAAGATGAATAGTCCACGACAACGGGACACAATTTGTCAGCTTTGGATTTCTGAGATTTTGTGACAAGTTTAGGATCCAAAGTGTTGCATCCATGGCGTATTATCCGCCAGCAAATAGCCTTGCAGAAGCTTTTAACAAGACCATTGTGAAGCTACTCAAAAAGTTTGTTTCTAAGAGCCGACGTGATTAGGACGAAAGACTTGGCGAATGTCTGTGGGCCTACCGCACAATGGTAAGGACCCCTATAAGAGCGACACCATTCTCTTTAGTATACGGCTGTGAAGCTGTGCTACTATTAGAAATTCAGATCCCTTCCTTGAGAGTCGCTATCGCATCCGGAATGACAGAGGAAAAGAAACATCAAATACGCCTTCAAGAACTTGAAGCCTTAGACGACAAGCGACTCTAAGCTCGACAAAAGATCGAGTTATATCAAGCCCGGATTTCTAAAGTCTATAACAAAAAGGTTAAAGAACAGACTTTCAAGAAAGGCGACTTGGTTTTGGCCGCCAGACGACCCATAGTGATGACACATAAAACCAAAGGGAAGTTCAATCCCAAATGGAAAGGACCATTCATAGTAGAATCAGTCTATTCGAATGGAGCATATCGCCTCATTAATCGAAAAGGAGACAGGCTCATGATGCTAATTAATGGGAAGTTCCTTAAGAGATAATTCACGTAAATCATGTAGCCCCCTCTCTTACTCCTAAACTTCAGTCAATTCAGGTTGGGGGTTGCCATTTTAGAGTGTATTTCAAGAATAAATGTTTAATTTTCCTGTTTTGTATGTCGTCAAGTTAACACTACACCTCTGATGATTGAAATTTTCTAGAATTATTCTAAATGGTAATAAAGAGAATTTCGATTTCATGCTAAGTTAACACTACACTTACAGCATTTGCATTACTTTTCATTGTTCTGAATTAGAATTCAACAAAAGAGATGATGAAAGGCAAAATGATATCATTTTCATTCAATATTGTTAATTTGAATACAAAATGACAATAATCGAAATAAAAATGATACAAAATTATTCTCCGGCTAAAAGCTATACAAAAGTTAAAAACGCATCAGCCTAAAGGACTCATCAGTTTAAGGGACTTCAGCCTAGACTTGAATGCAGAAAGTTTCTTTTGATGAGCTGCTCGGACTCGTTCTTCAATCTCCCTTCTGATTTCTGCTTCAAAAGGTGCTGCAGCAATGATCTCTCTTCGAATTCCTTCACATGCGTGGAGTGTACGGTAAAAATCTGTATAAATGTTGCCGCTTTGAAGCTCAAGCCTTTTTCTAACATCCTCATATTGAGCGACCTGGGTTTTCTTCTGGTCCAACTCAGCCTCTAATCGAGCAATAGCTTTTTCAGTGGCACGAATATCAGAAACAAGACCATTGATATCAGTATATACTTGAGTATGTTGCTTTCTTAAGATCGTTATGCGGGCCTTTTTATCAGATAAGTCCTTGTGAAGGATCTCTTGATGATGTACCTTCGAGATTGTAGCCAAGGAGAGAGCCGACTCCACTTCAGATTCCAGATTGGTGCACTGTAGCTCCGTAAATGCTGCCAACTCTTCTTCCAAGAGGATCACACTCTCCTTGCAATGTTCGGTCCACGACACATCACCTTTATCCTTAATTTTATCCAAACAGTTAGTTAAGATGGGTTCACAATCCTTAAAGGAAGCACCCCCAACACTGACGACATCGATAGTCATCTGTATCCAGTATTCTAATTCCTCAATCAGTTTCTTCAGAACTCTCGAATGAGGAGGAGGAGCAATTGGATAGATCGGACCCGTATACTCATTACGAGTAGATGGAGGAACAACCTCGGAAGGATGGCCTTCATGTATATTCTAGTCCTGGATGAGAGGAGGAGGAGCGGATTCTAAACCCTCAATAGGTGATATCTCGTCGGCTCCCACTCCCTCAGGTATGGAAGGAATCGATCGAAGCGTTTCATCCTCCCTATCGGCCGAACGCGCAACAGGTGCGGATTCCATCGCGTCCCCCATTAGCTTGGCCCTCTTGGAGTTTTTGGCAACAATGGGTTTTCTCTTGTGAAGTCTCCTATCATATTCTCCTTCCTCTTCAGCAGTAAGGGCCTTTTTACCTGATCTTAATGAGCGAGGTTCAAGAGCAGGCGCTTCCTCAGGAACTTCCTCAGCCACCTTGTCTTCTGTGGAGTCAGTAATTAATGAGCCCTCTTCAGTCCCCATAGGAACCTCTTCTTCAGAGGGCTCAATGGTGGGAAACTCCTTTTGGGCTTCAACAGCTTCGACCGCTTCTCACTCACAGGATAGATACTCCTTTATTCCCGATAAACGATTCTTGGTGGAATCGCTTATCGACTTATATAATTCCCAAATCTCGTTTATGCATGAAGTGTAGATATCGTACTCCGGGATTCGAGAAGCCCTATTAAACCAATCGCGGAAGTTCGCAACGGTGGAACAACCAGGCGGTGAATTGGGTAGAGTAAAATGCGCATGTGTCCCTCCGACGGAAAAGAAGTACCACGCGTGGGCCCCCTCGTACAAATTCCCAACTTGAGCCAACGCTGGGTTAGGATTGCTAACATAAAGCTGATCATATCCAAACTGTCTGGCAAATCAAGAAGGCATATAAGGTTTAATGATGCACTTCTCCCTCAAGCGATAGACCAGATAGCCCAACCTGATCATGAGAAGCCACTTGAAGGTGCCTTCTTCCAAAGAGGACGAGCCCTCGAAAAGCACGTCTACGAAGCTGGCATTCTCTTCATCAGCTCCATCAAAGTCAGGGGCACAGTAGAAAATTCTGTAAGTGTCTTCTTGAGACAAAAGCAGTCGAGCCCTGACTAAGTAGGTATTAGTCCATATGGTCGACTCCAACCTCTGCACAAAGGGAATATAAGCATCATCGTCTTCAGATACCCCCGTCATCAACGAAGGGGAATGTAGCATGAACTAGGCCACTAAGTACGTATATGGCACTGATATTCGTGGTTGGGGAGCTTTCCTAGCTTTCCTCTCAGTAGCCTTAGTTCCCTGGGCGCTGACAAGCTCAGAGGTCAACATCCTTAAGCCACTCTGTACGCAGCCTACCATAGCAGTGAGGAGGCTCACTGGCCTCCCATGAGCTAATAAGATAGCTGGGTATACAACCTCAGCTAATATCGCCTCGACCAGCTTCGACGGTACTACACACCGCTTCAACCAGATCATGAAGAAGGCAGCGAGGAGAGCCACGTCGAAAATAGGAATTATGGCCTGGTGGTGAAAACTTTCAAATTTGACACCAGCCTCAAAATCATCTTCCATGTGCTCCGTCTCGTAAGTAGCATTGGAACCCTTAATTCGGGCTCTAGCGTCTTTAAGGGAAATAGCGGCCAATCGGGTCACAGCCTCATCTTTCTGACCTAAGTTCTGAAAGAGGTAGTCCGCCCATGCAGTATGCATAATACCCCCTCCGTGCATCCCAATGACCTGAGCACATATATGGAAGTGGCACATCAGCTCCCAGAAAGTCGCATGAACGTCTGGGTGTGCCACCCTCAAAATAGAGAGCTCTCTAGTAGTAGGGAAGAACTCTTCATAGGGCATCCGACCGAATGGTAGCCCAGATACCGCTTGCATTTCGTGGAGAGCAAAACCTAACTCCCCTTCAGGTGTGAAGAATGTATAGCTGTCCGGGTTGTATCTCTCCAACATAGCGAAGAAATTGGGATAACTTTGCACAATCCCACGTCGAGTAGCTAACACTGGGATTGTGAGACCCGATTGAGCGAGCGGTTCCTTAAGCTCCTTAAGAATAAAGTCCACCATCTGGGTCCACCAACCTCCCTCTCTAGAACAAACCCATCTTGGGATCTGAATGTCTGCATAGAGAATTCACCCTGAGCCACAATGAATTGGCGAATGAAGACATTTGCTGGACGTGGCACCTCTGGAGCAAGATCCTCCTTCTCAAATAGGTCGGGCCTCAAACCCTTGAGTTGTCCCCCGATTCGTGTGCGAGTCAGACGACCAAATCCAAGCGACACATTTTCTTTCTCCTTGACTATATAAAAAGTCAAACCTCGGCGACAGCTCACATTCAAGAAGTAGGAGAGTGGATACATCCTCTTCATATCTGGGAGGAAAAGGAAGCGGTTATTGACTCTTCGCAGCAGCTTTGAATCTTCTGCATGTATGAAACGGTCATCAGATGCTATATGATCTCCGAATATGAACGCCGATTTAGGAAATTGATCATGGTCAGCAGGGGTCTCCAAGGCTAAATCGGTGATCAAAGCTCTGAGAGTAGAGCATCGGGGGAATTGGAGCATGCTCGTTCTCTCTTAGTCAGAGAAAGTGCACAACGGAATTCTGCCGCGAAGGCCAAAAACTTCATTCATGTCAAGGCCGTCAATATACCCAAAATGATGCTCCTGCAAAAGCGGCACATTTGGAAGGAACACTGCAAAATCAAAAGCAAAGATTAGCAGCTAAAACAAGTTATTGACATAAATACAAAACTAGAAACACATAGATCAAGGCCCGCATGTCAAATCTCAAACGCGAGGGCCAGCCTTGTGTTGAAAATCTCAAACGCGAGAATCGAGCCTCGTGTTGAAAATCTCAAACGCGAGAGTCGAGCCTCGTGTTGTAAATCAAAATGCGAGAGTCGAGAGACGTGTTGTAAATCCCAAACGTGAAGGCCGAGACCCACGTTTAGAATTCAAAAACGCTGGGGTCAATACCGTGTTTCACAACAAACACAGAGTCCTAACTCTGCGTTTTCATTAAACAGAAATGAGTCATCTTCCTCGTTGTCAAGGACCCATCTAGGGTTTTCAGGAAACTTGTCAAAGCAAGTTATTTTGATCACCACTTACCACGACAAGGAGGCCCACGCGGCGGTGACGGCGGCGATGACATTCCTACAGAAACAACAACACCGCCGGTGTCCCAGCCGACGGCGTTTCTGACCTTTCCCTAGCGATCTTCTTGGAGCCAGAACTTATTCTTCGTGGCGCCATTGACGCAATCAGTCGAAAAAGATGTAGATGGTCGGAGAAGACGAAACCCACCGGAAATCTCATTGAAACTAAATGAGGGTTCTCGTTCTTGGAACTTTTCGAAAATAAGAAGAGTCGAATAACTCTTGACGTGACCACACAGGTCTATTTATAACAGCCGTCAAACTGTTAAAGCGGTACGGGATTCTAGGGAAGAATCCCAAGCGTTCCGAACGTTACGGCGTTAAAAGATAAGGAGTCTTTTAGACTCTAATCTTAACGCGGAATTCACATCCGCGTTCAAATTCCCAAATGCTAGGCCCAGACTAGCGTTACGAGAGTTCTTAACCTTGCATTTCGAATCTCAAACGCGAAGGTCATCTTCGCGTTGCAATTCTTCCAAATGAAGAATTTACCCTTGTGTTTTCAACATGACACTTAGCCTTTAAGGCTATGAATCCTCTTAACAGAGTGTTAATCAGAACCTCTAAATCTTTTCAACGAAATCTAAGTCATTTTCAGATGGCAAACCTTTCGTCAGAGTAATTCTACACTTCTGATGATCATCATCCCCGCAGAATTGACATCTAGCCTGCATTTCTACCAGTGCGATGACAATTCTGTTAAAACTAATTTATCGATTCAAGTCAATAGAATGATAAATCTCTAAAATCATTCAAATCATGGTCAATTTACCAACTCTCCTCAGCAGAGTATTAAATAACCAATTTACCAACTTCCTTCAATAGGGTGATAAAATTCCCCAAATGTCGTTCAAATCACAAGTATCATAATTCATCGCTCCGATGATAAAACATTTAGCAATCCTCCCCAGGGAGACGCTAAAATACCCTCCCCACAGATGTCACGTTAAAATTACACCTCTGACAAAAATCAACTTATCGACTCTCTTCAATAGAGCGATAAGTCCTCAAAATTGCCCCGATCGTAATATCTTCCCTGTCACGTTAAAATTACATCTCTGATAAAATCAACTTATCGACTCTCTCCAATAGAGTGATAAGTCCTTAAAATTGCCCTGATCGCAATATCTTCCCTGTCACGTTAAAATTACACATCTGACAAAATCAACTTGTCGACTCTCTCTAATAGAACGATAAGTCCTCAAAATTGCCCTGAACGTAATATCTTCCCTGTCATGTTAAAATTACACCTCTGATAGAATCAACTTACCGACTCTCTCCAATAGAGTGATAAGTCTTCAAAATTACCCCGATCGTAGTATTTTTCCTGTTACATTAACATCATACCTCTAACAGTTCAAACCCCCTCTATTTGAACCTTTTTATCACTTTACATAAGAAGTGTTCTCATAAAATCCCCAGTGGATTAACCTCTTTCCAGAATTATCATTAGTGGTAATAAGAAAAATTTGTGAATTTCACTCTATGAGAAAATTCACGCCAAGTTAATAATACACCTCTATCATTTATAGATTTCTTTCAGTGTTTAAAATAAAAGCCTAACACAAGAGGAATTCTATTAGTCAACCCTGTTCTGGGAGAATAACAAAGTATTTATCCCCAGCAGTTAGAAATTTTCTGAAGTTATCTCAAACGATAATAAAGAAAACTTTCTAAGACCTATCACGTTGTTTGCGTAGAAAATTGTTTGATTCATCGCCGTGTTCATTACAAACTTCAGACATTTACAACGAAAACAAAAATTAGTCTTTTTATAAGACTTTTACACAATGAATACAAAATTACAATTCTCTTCAAACAGCACAGAGATCGTTTATCGGTCTTCTGCTTGCGTGGGTGTCTTTGCCTGTGCCAGGGTTTATCCGTGGACCACCGTCGATCAGATCTGATTACTGAAAAATCGGGTAGAGCTTTGTTGATTCGCAAAGGGATCGAGAAACCGTAACTCTTATCTCGACGAAGCGAGATAATCACTCTTCTTAAGATTACCGCAACGGGATAATCCTAAGGAACGAACACGGGCGATGCAGATCTGATGAGTTCCTCTTCTTTATGCCGACGAACTCGATCCGATCTCTCCTCCTCCTCTCTGAAACTTGTGGATCTTCACTTCTCAATTCGGCAGGGCTTCGCCAATTCTCCAAAATTTTAGATCTCAAAAAAATGAGGACCCGGGGTTGTATTTATAGGCTCCAGGGGGTTACAGGCGGTTAAAACCGTGTAAAAACCCATTTCTGCGTTGGAGACACCCCAGGGTGTCTCAACCTGGGCTGAGACACCCTAGGGTGTCTCAGCCTTGGCCGAGACACCTTGGGGTGTCTCGTTTGTTCCGAGACACCTCGGGGTGTCTCATTCAGGCTGAGACGCCGTGTTTTGTACATTTGTCCGTTTCCTCCGTAACTTCTTCATCCGAACTCGGATTTGAGTGATTCAAAGTGCGTTGGAAAGCCGACGAGGAGTTATATAAGCTCCAATGATTAGATCATCTGTGGAATAAATGAGACACGAAGGGCATTTCGTCTTTTGTAAGTGTCGCGGGGCTCCCGATCAGCCTGTATCTCCGTTATTCCGAAATTCCGTTGCTTCGCATAGTTCGTCAACCCACTTCATGTGTTTGTCGACATCAATCAAGCTCCTGTGACTTGGATTGTGATGTTCATTGTCTTTTCCTAGCACTAAGCCGTTCGTGGAGACCTATAGGCAATTTTCGATGCCTACAGATACCCCCTCCAAAGCGTTCCAGACTCGTTTCTTTTGTAGAAGAGGCTGGAATACTTTGGATGTGATTGGTCCAGCCTTCAGTCAGCGTGAAGGACCTGTAATTAGCTTCAATTCTTAACTCCTTTGATTTTTAGTCTATTCGATGTTTTGACGAATAGCTGAAATTCTTCCGACGCTGCGTTTATCGTCTGGCCGTCGTCGAAGTCTCGAATCTAATACTGATGAGTTGAGTTTGGCTCGTGTCATTAAGTTGACTTTGAACTGGCTACCTCTGTCATGATACATTGACTCGTGTTGATTTTTTGATCGCAACGCGTTGATTGGCGTTGACTTAGGGTTACGCGTTGACCGGCGTTGACCCTAAGGTTTCGAACGTCGTACGTTGACTTTTTGATCGCAACGCATTGACTGGCGTTGACCTAGGGTTACGCGTTGACCGGCGTTAACTTTAGGGTTTAAATTTTCATACGTTGACACAGTTTATACTCGTACGTTTACTGGAGTATACACAGTTTAAGCTCTTAAGGTATTGGAACATGGTGGTCCCAAGTGTCGGGGCTGCAGGACCAACTGTTAAAGCTGATTCATCTGCATGTGGATCTTGGATCTTATCCTGATATTGTTGGATGCTCAAGTCACGAGACCAACTAATAAAGTTGATGCGTCAATGACTCGCATTTATAGAATTTTTGGCAAATTTTTAGCCATCAACGGGTTTGATGTGCCTTTACCGACTACCGTTTGAGTCGGGCTAGCACGCGGATTGTTTAAGTCCGTTCCGCATGTGACGTTAAGCTAAAAGAGTTAACTCTTTTAGTGCTACGATATTGAATACGTAGACTTCGTCTTTCTCCTGTAAAAAGACTAAACAGCAACGTGTATCAGACGTTGACTTAGGATTTTTGGCAAATCCTCAGCCCTCAACGGATTTGACGTGCTCTTACCGATTACCGTTTGAATCGGGCTTACATGCGGATTGTTTTAAGTCCGTTCCGCATGTGACGTTAAGCTAAAAGAGTTAACTCTTTTAGTGCTACGATATTGAATACGTAGACTTCGTCTTTATCACGGGAATAGACTACCCGGCAACGCGTGTTAGGCGCTGACTCATCCCTATTTAGGCTTCGGGATAAAATTCCCCGTGCGTGTGAAGCACGGATTTTGGCATTATTAATAACAACCTACCACAATATTGAATATGTGGGCTTTTGTCCTCTTTACGGTTAAAGACTAACCGGCAACACGTGTTAAGCGCTGACTTATCCCTTCTTAGGCTTCGGGATAAAATTCCCCAGACTTAAACTCTGGTGTCTTTTTCAATCGGTGAAAGACTAAACCAGCAACGCGTGTTAGACGTTAGCTTATCTCTATTTAGGAGTCGAGATAAAGTTCCCCGTGCGTGTGAAGCACGGATTATGGTGTTATTAATAACAACCTGCCACGATGTCGAATATGTGTGCTTTTGTCCTTTTTACGGTTAAGGGCTAACCGGCAACGCGTGTTAGGCGTTGAATTATCCCTACTTAGGATTCGGGATAAAATTCCTCCTGCATGAAATACCAGATTTGAAGTTGAGAATTGTGTCTTTCCTCAAAGTAAAGACAAACTCAAAGTTGGAGCAAAAGAATTTTATATTCTTGGCCCCAGGTCTTGTTTAGGGTAAAGACGGACCGAAAGGTGGGAGAGAAAGAATTTTATATTCTATCTCCCAACACTAAAAAGGAAGAATTTTATATTCTATCTTCAGTTGAAAAGGAAACTCGAAGTGGGATCTCCACCCCCAGAATCCGGAAAGGTGAAACTAGGAGTGGGATCTCCACTCCGAGAATCGGAGGGATTCAAACAACCCTAACCTTTATAAGATTGGTTCCAAGAAAAGAGTTCCTCATTTATTGAGGGGAAATTCTGATTTCGACCCTAACTTTTATAGGTTTGGTTGAAACAGGAAAAGATGGAAGTCTTTCGTTTATCGAAAGGGATAACTCAATCTTAGTCTTAACTATCTGTAGGTTTGACTAAGTGAAGTTGGAGACAATCCTAACTTTTATAGGTTTGATTGCTCAATTTGAAAGTGGACCTCTCGTTCATGGAAGGAATCGAGAGGGGATTTTGGTTGTGGTCCTAAC
>BQKN01000425.1:1957-14786 GCA_022839385.1 Asparagus kiusianus | reverse complement strand
GGTTCCTAGTATTAAGTGATTGGGACTTAACACAAAGGGGTTTGACGATTCGTCCAGGTTGGACAGATCAAAATTCCAAACATTATATCCGGACTCTAACCATGAAAGTGTTGAGTGCACGAACATAACAGAAGTTTGAATGGATTAAACCAGAAAGAATTTTAGTGGACTCACTGTCAATAAATTTGATCAGTGAGGGATTTTATAGTGGAAGACTGTGAGTCGTCGAACACCAATGAGAGTTTTGCGAGGGAAGATTAATCCAATGAAGTGATCGAATCTCGTCTCAGCAAAAGAGTGTGCGGAAATCATAGTAAAAGTTTAGTGTTTATCACTTTATTCATAATGATCGGGTTATCCCTAAGAAAATTACATGTAAAAATTCTTCCGAGAACTTCCCGTTATATGAATCATCCACCCCCAGCTTTCTTCGCGAAACTGGGTCTATCCTTGCATTCAGTCGCATGATCGGGTTATCCTTAAGAATATTACGTATAAAATTTTCCAGGAACTTCCCGTCAATGTTAGGAAACAGTTTAGACTCATATACCTATTGGAGTATCAGGAAGCAGTTTAACCTCTTATACCGGTCGGAGGATTGAGAAGCAGTTTATACTCTTATACTTGTCGGAGTGTTGAGAAGCAGTTTATACTCGTATACTCTTCGGAGTGTTGCACCATCATTCGGCTTATTCTAGCTTTATGTCACCATAGTCGATTAGAGTTTGAATCTTGTTCTTTAAGCTGAAACAAATTTCAGTAGGATGGAGAACTCTCCTGTGGTATGCACAGTAGTTTGGGTCCGTAATTTTCTTAGCTTCCTCCTGGTCTTTAATAGGTGGCAGCTCAATCTCACCGCTATTCAGGAGGTACTCGAAAATATTCGGAACTTCCTCATCCTTGAAAGAATACTCTTTTTGGAGTCTTGGATTTAGAATCCTCTGTTGTTTTTGAGGTTGTTGTTGTGACATCTGATTATTATCACTAGCAACCACAAGTATTGACTGTTGGCTTCTTTCGATCTTCTTCTTTCTGAGGAAGCGTTCGGCTTGCTCGCCGCGCACCTTCAACTCTTTCCAGGTATTGAGCGGCTCTACTCCCATAATGTCCAAGATATTAATGGACAAGTTATTATGACAGGTTTGCAAGACGAATTTCTCCGTGACGGGATCCTTACAGTTCATTGCCTGATTGCGGAAGCGTTTGATGAAGATATCCACCGACTCTCCGTCTTTTTGTTTCTCATCGAAGAGTGTCCTGATCGATACTTCGGCATCATCATCGAAGAAATGAGCGAGGAACATGCTCTCCAGGTCCTCCCAGCTGTTGATGCTTCCGGGTTTGAGACGGCGGTACCAATCGAAGGCAGGCCCGCGAAGGGTACCAATGAATGACCGCACCATCAAGGGCTCGTTGCCAGAAATCGTGCCCAAGTGGGACTTAAAGTAGATTAGATGCTGAGTGGGCGAGCCCTTCCCGTCGAATGGCGTGAAGTTGATCAGGTTGAACTTTGCCGGATACGGGATCGAATCCCACTCTTTCGGGTAAGGACACGGAATGCCGGTCTTCTTTATCTCTTGAGCAGACATTAAAGCGTTAATTTTGCTCTCGAAGTCCTTCATCTTTCCGTCCTTATCTATATCCTGTTTTGGACAATTTTTGAGAGGAATAATACGGCCACCCCCAGCATTATCATCTTTGGTGGGACCACCTCCAGTATTGTTGTCCTTAGTGGGACCACCCCCAGCGTTCAGGTCAATGGGAGGGTCATCAGCCTTAAGGTGTTCATCCGTATCTGAATCGCTATCTGTTTGATTAGCATTGTTGCGATGACTGGATTCACCGAATTGAATGGACAGAGCCCGAATTTGTTGGTCATGCTCTTCCCTCATTCGTAGCATAGCCATTTCCATTTCGATCTTGAATGCCTCTTTCTGCTTGGCCAAGGCATCCTCAACCATTTTGGCTACTTCGTCAGTGTTAATCATAAACACCTCACGAGATTGTCCGGGACTGGATACGGTGGCTTCTGAAGCGACTGCCGAGCAAGCGTCTGATGCTTCATCGTCCGAGGATAGTCCTCTGGTCATCCTCAAATAATCTCTACGTCTAGTAGTCCCTGTACGTAGCCGAGTTAAACGATGTGATACAAGCGGATCGGAGCTAGAAGGTCGAATCGATTTTCCCTTATCAACCATATTGATGGTGACCTCTGAGGGTTCGTCACCTTGATCGACCGATCGCCTCTTGCTAAAACGCCTTGATTTGGGTTTTAATGCTTCTGTGGAGATACTCTCGAATATCGAGACCCTCCGTGGAGCGGTCTTGGGGTAGCTACATGCTGATAATACTGCCCTGATAATTTTGATACACGGACAGTGGGAGTCCGCTTCCCGGGTACTTTTCTTTCGAGATTTATTCATACCCCCAGCCCGATAGTATAACTCATCGACGTTGCGGTCGGAGTAACCTATCGGCTGCTTACATGGATTCTCAGGTATAATGCGTTCGCCTGTCTGACGCGTCTTCCTCTGAGTAAACATTGCCTTGTTGGCATCTACAGGAGTCACACGTTTGGAATTACACCCTTGTGAGGGTGAAACCTTAACGGGCTCCTGGTTTTCTGCACGCACCCCCAAGCGGGCCGTTGCAGAAATTAACTTGTTAGGAGGTCGCGTACGACCCCCAGTCTGGATGTTTGCTTGAAGCTCCTTCAACGGTCTCAAGCTTTCCTTAACGGGCGCTTTTTCTCGATCCTCGGGTAGAGAACCGATGCGATCCGTCATTAGGACTCTAGATTTGGAGAGATCCATGCTACCATAGGGCTTCACCGGTGGTGTAGGAGCAAGAGGAGCGGGATCTGGAGTTGACAAAGGCCGGAGATCAGCCTCAGATGCTTCTGCCTTAGGCGTTGATTTGGCCTTTGGCATCCACACTTGCTTAGATCTTGGCGAACTCTTAACTGTCCCCTCCTTTTGTATTTCCTGTGTTTTTCGCACAAGGGTCCGGGCATGCGCAAGCAAAGCGTGACGCTTCTGAATTCGCTCCTCGAGAGTGGAGTGGGTTCGTTTGACACAAACCCATTCGTTAATCGGAGGTCGGGAGGAGAATCCTGATGCTGGTCGTGGCGATAGATTAGCCACTTGACGCTTTTTGAACTTCAGGTCTGCTTGGTAATGAAATCCATCCACCTGATCCAAAGCCTTGGCGTATTGGCGCACAAGGCGTTAGCGTTTCCTTTGACGTGCTCTCTTTGATAGAGTTGGCGCACCTTCAGCAGTCGACTCCTTGATCGTGAAGGAGTTCAGATCTACGAATCTGGCCGGTGGATCATTGCAAGGTGCAACTGTAGCAGCGACGGCGAGGAGATCGACTTCTTGGGTCTTCAGATCTGGAGACTGACGGATCTTATGGGAGGAGGAGATCTCCCTGCGCTTATGAGGATGATCAGATCTGGAGGAGGAGGAGATGTATTCTTCAAACTTCTGCTGGTCGAATTCATATTCAACCTCTTCGAGCACCGGGATCTTGATCGTCGGCTGCGGCACGACAGCTTCGGCAGCGAAGCTGTTGGCTCCCACTGTGGTCGCCAGCTTGTTTGCGTAGAAAATTGTTTGATTCATCGCTGTGTTCATTACAAACTTCAGACGTTTACAACGAAAACAAAAATTAGTCTTTTTATAAGACTTTTACACAATGAATACAAAATTACAATTCTCTTTAAACAGCGTAAAGATCGTTTATCGGTCTTCTGCTTGCGTGGGTGTCTTTGCCTGTGTCGGGGTTTATCCGTGGACCACCATCGATCAGATCTGATTACTAAAAAATTGGGCAGAGCTTTGTTGATTCGCGAAGGGATCGAGAAACCGTAGCTCTTATCTCGGCGAAGCGAGATAATCACTTTTCTTAAGATTACCGCAACGGGATAATCCTAAGGAACGAACACGGGCGATGCAGATCTGATGAGTTCCTCTTCTTTATACTGATGAACTCGATCCGATCTCTCCTCCTCCTCTCTGAAACTTGTGGATCTTCACTCCTCAATTCGGCAGGGCTTCGCCAATTCTCCAAAATTTTAGATCTCAAAAAAATGAGGACCCAGGGCTGTATTTATAGGCTCCAGGGGGTTACGGGCAGTTAAAACTGTGTAAAAACCCATTTCTACGTTGGAGACACCCCAGGGTGTCTCAACCTGGGCCGAGACACCTTGGGGTGTCTCGTTTGTTCCGAGACACCTCGGGGTGTCTCATTCAGGCTGAGACGCCGTGTTTTGTACATTTGTCCGTTTCCTCCGTAACTTCTTCATCCGAACTCGGATTTGAGTGATTCAAAGTGCGTTGGAAAGCCGACGAGGAGTTCTATGAGCTACAATGATTAGATCATCTGTGGAATAAATGAGACATGAAGGGTATTTCGTCTTTTGTAAGTGTCGCGGGGCTCCCGATCAGCCCGTATCTCTGTTATTCCGAAATTCCGTTGCTGCGCATAGTTCGTCAACCCACTTCATGTGTTTGTCGACATCAATCAAGCTCCTGTGACTTGGATTGTGACGTTCATTGTCTTTTCTTAGCACTGAGCCGTTCGTGGAGACCTATAGGCAATTTTCGATGCCTACACACGTAAATCTGTGCTAAGTTAGGATCACACCTCTGGCATTTCTCGTGTTTTTGTTGCTTAAGATTAAAACATGACATATGCAAGAAATAAAGAGAAACCAATATCACTTTTTATTCAAAAACCAAAAGAAAGTGATACAAAGTGGAGATGTTCTCATTAAAGGAAAATTACAAAGCTGAGATTCACTCGATTGTCAAATCAAAAGAAGTGAGTTGATCTTTGACTTCAGACAACTTCTCTTCATGGTTGGCCCGCACCATAGCTGCCGCTCTTTCCCACAGCTCCTCATTGGTAGGGACGACAGTGGCAGCCATATCCTTTTCGGCTTGCTCCAATGCCTGGGCCTCCTTGTGATAAGTCAGAAGAGTACCCGCATTCATAGCACTGAGGGTCTTGATGACAGCCTCTTCACGAGAGAATTGAGCCTTCAGTCGCAGCACTTCAGCTTCAGCCTCAACAACTTTTGTACGAATGAGGTCTAAAGAAGCAGTCGAGAGTTCTAACTCCCTGTGTCTTTGAGCGCTCTGTTCCCATAAGTGTGCGACCTATCGCTCTTGCTCGATCAACCTGAAGGTCTTGATGACACCTCTTCAACCTGAAGGTCGGCAAAAGTAGACACAATCTGTGTCTGAATATCTACGCGACCTAGGGCTTCAAAATGTTGCAGCTATGCTTCCAGACGAGAGATAGCTTCTGAGCAACGTTCAAAGCAGTGAACATCACCCACACTCTTAACCCCATTCAAACCTACTTCTAGAAGTGGCTTGAAAGAGTTAAAAGAGCCTCGGCCCGCCATTACAACTTTGATTACTTTCTTCGCGAGGCTCTTTAAATAGTTCAGGTATATTTGCAGAAAATCAGGAGCATCTACCGAACTTGAAACAACAATGGAAGATGGTTCCACAAATTTGGAAGCAGAGGTATCAAAGTGTAGGTTGACGAGTGACTTGGGTGTAGAGGTCACCGAAGCAAGAGAAACATCCAAGTGCGAAGGGCTTGATGTCAACGTCATCATGGTCCTCGCTTGATATGAACTCGGTACGCTAACTACCCCTGTCGGTGTAAGGGAAATCTTCATCAATGTGGCCGGTGGAGCAGTTGTCGTCGACGAGCCAGGCAAAGGTTGCTCTTGCAAAGGAACTGACATCTGCACAAGCTGCTGTTCCTGACGAGGAGTCATAGTAGAAGTCTTGGGAGGAGGTGAACCTGCACGCAAAAATGATCGAAACACGGAAGGAATGTGTATAGGAATTCGAAATAAACCAAGCTTACCGCTAATATGAAAAGGAAGATAACCAGATGCTTTATCAGATGGGACCTTGGGAGCGTCATCGAAAGCAGTGATATCATCCATAGAATCATGCTCTCCTTCCTCCTCATCATCACCTGGCATGTTTCCAACTCCGGCATCTTCATTATTTCCATCTCCCTCAGCTGTATTGCTAGTTGAGGAGACTTCGTAGTCTACCTTTTCTTCGTCATCAGGCACAGCAGAGAGTTTCGGTAAACTCGTTGTGGCAGGTGGTTTGTTCATGAGTCTCGTTGTAGGACTAAGTCTTGAATCTCCAACCTGTGGCATGAGTGAAGAAGGAGGAGGAGATCGATCCCCCTCAAGGCCCTTTGGTTCTAATGCAAGAGCCTTAGGAGAATTTGTTACCAGCACAGATTCTGCATCGGTAGTCATTAAGTTAGCCTCTTGATCTTCAGGAGGGTGGTAAGAGGAAGCTTCACTCGAGAAAGCTGGACCACTTGAGCGTAGTCCAGTCCTGTGGGGAAGGCCCGTAACAGAGGATTCATGTTGCTTCTCCTCCTCTGCAGCCTTGATAGCATCAGACATCAATTTCGGCTTCCGCTGACTTTTAGTAGGTGGAGACTCAACCATTAATTTTCGGCGAGTCCGCTTATCATGTTGACCAGCTTCCTCTGCTGAAAGAGCCCTCTTCCTAGCAGCTCTTGTTGTGGGAGTATCAACCCCCCGGGTTTCCTCTACTAGAGCGGGCTCAGCTGCTTGCTCCTCCTTTTGTCCAGCAGACGGGTCCTCAAAAGACAAGTGCTCGTCAATCCCTCTCAAGTGAGACGTCTTAGACCCCCGCCTTGAGGCTTACATACGTCTGATCTCCTTCAGACAAGATGTATTCAAGTTGTATTCAGGGGTTTAGGAAGCAGCAGAATACCAATTACAGAAACCCATAGACGTGTAAGAATTAGGCGTCTTATAGGGAAGCTTGAAAACAACTTTAGTGCAACCAGCCATGGAATAGTACCAGGCCCTGGCTCCCTCATACAAGTTGCCTACAATTGCGAACTGAGGTCGAGGATTTCCAACATATAGCTGGTCATAACCAAATTGGCAGGCGAACCTATATGGTTGATAGGGCTCCATGAAACACTTGTCACCCTGTCTAAAGATCAAGTAGCCCGGCCTGATGGATAGGAGCCAATGGAAAACACCCCCGTTCAGCTGGATGAACCCATTAGGACCTGCCACGTCTTGATACGTTGCTCCATATACCCCACCTTCAAAATCAGGGAAACAGCGAAAGATATGATAGTTGGTGACTCGCGACAGAATCTGGCGAATCCTAACCATATAAGTCCCCTCCCATTTGGTAGATTCTAGTCGTTGTACAAATAGGATGAATGAGTCGCCTGGAGGGGAAGCGGCACTCATTATGGGAGGACAATGAAGAACGTACCAAGCCATCAAGTAAGTGTAAGGCAGTGGTACTCGGGGATTGGGAGTCCTAAAAGTCTGATTGCCATCAGACTCCACTTATGTAACATTAACAAAGTCTAGGGCCAACTCACGTAGCCCGCTCTGTAGACAGCACACCATAGCAGAGAGAAGATTCAGTGGCTTTCCGTGAGGCAAAAGAACAGCTGGGTAGATCACCTCAGCAGCGAGAGCGTCGATTGGCCTGGTGGGGACGACACATCGCTTGAGCCATAGCATCAGAAATCCCGCCAACAGTGTCGTGTCTGATATGGGAATTTGAGCTTGATAGTGAAAGCTTTCAAACTCTGTGTAAGCAGGGAAAATGTCCTCCTTGGCTTCATTGGTGTAATGGGAGGTGGCTGCATCGATTCAAGTTTGAATCTCCTCCAATATACTTACAGGCAATCTGGTAACCAGAACTCTTTTATCAGTCAAGTTCTAGAACAAGTATTCTACCCAAGATACTTGTTTTACACCACTTCCTCATGCCCCCGTCTGCTGCATGCAGATATGGAAGTGGCACATAACTTCCCAAAGGGTAGAATACACTTCTGGGCTAGTCTTCCTTAAGATCTTAAGTTCCGTTGATCCTGGAACAAATTCTTCATATGACAAATCCCTGAGAAGAAGACCAGAGATGTGGTGCATCTCGTGAATAGAAAAACCTAACTCCCCCACTGGAGTAAAGAAAGTAGAGGTCTCAGGGTCATAGCGCTCTAAAATAGAGAAGATGTGATAGTGACTCTGAATGATCCCACATTTAGTAGCTCTCACCGGAATCTGCAGGCCAGCTTAAGCAAGAGGAGCCTCCAACTCCTCCAAAACAAAATTGGTCATCCGGGCCCACCACCCTGTCACCGGAGAGTAAACCCAGCCAGGAGATCTAAATCCTTGTGCGGGAAATTCTCCTTTCTTTGCTATAAATCTCTTTACAAAGGTATTCGCGGGACTAGCCACTTCACCGACTAGGTATCCTTTAGCAAACAGGCCTGGTCGCAAGGCTGTCACCTATCTATTATAACCCACCGTGCGAACCCCCTGGAAGGTTAAAGTTCCGAGAGCAACTCCATTTTGCTCTTTAACAAGGTCCCAGTCCATACGCCTTGGGATGGAGGCGCACTGGAAATACGATATGGGGTACATCCTCTCCATATTGGGTAAGAAAAGGTAGCGGTCCCCAACTTTCCTCAGTCATTTATAGTTCCCGTCATAAGCAACATCCGCTTCAAAGTCGACAAAATCCCCAAAGAGGAATGCTGGTTTAACTAACGGTTTACGACTTGGGTTCTCAAGCTTGATGTCCGTGACCAATATCCGAAGAGTCTCAGGAGAAGCCTGGGTAATCATCTCCACACGGCTCTTCTCAGTAACTCAGAAAACTGGGAGTTCTTAGCGTAGATTAAAAGTCATATTTGTATCCACACCACCTTCATGTCCAAAGTGATGGCGGAAAGGGAGAGGCTCGCAGGTATGATGCACTGCAAAACAAAGAAAAGAATTAGATAGTGCAAAGGCAAATCAGATGCGGAGGTCGAGCCCCGCATCAAAAAAATCAGACACGGAGGTCGAGCCCCGCATCGAAAAATCAGACGCGAAAGTCGAACCCCTCATCAGAAAGATCAGACAGAGAGGCCGAGCACCGCGTTGATAAAACCAAACGCGGAGATTGAACCGCGCGTTGTCAAAATTGTAAGCGTGAGGATCGAAACCCTCCACACTCTAAATTCCAAACGACAGAGTCCCAGCCCCGCGTTATTGAAACGAGCTTCCTCATTGATTCAAACTCCAGAACTCGTTGTAGCAAGTTTTACGGCCACAAACAACATACTTACCACCAATTAAGGGAAGCTGAGGCGGCGGCCCACCCGCTTGAGCCACAGCACCGCTGGCTGGCAACGACGGCGATGAGCCCTGAGCTGCAATGACGACGGGTTTGAAAGGCCTAGAGACGGTTTTCTTCTTGGGCGCCATCGATCTTGTTGGAAGGGGAATATGAACAGTTTTTGCCGGAGATGAAAACGAAAATTTTCGTTAGAAATTCGAGAAAGAATTCAGAAGAATCGAATGACTCTTGATTTGACCCCAAAGGTCTATTTATAGATAGCTGTGAGCTGTCAAATTAGAACGAGATTCTAGGCTAGAATCCCGCCCAAACGCGATTTTGGCGTTCGAGTTGGTTAAGCTTCCAAACGCGAGACTCACCCATGCGTTCTAATTCTCAAACGCGAGACTCACCCATGCGTTCTAATTCTCAAGCGCAGAGTTCACCCACGCGTTTTGACCACGACCAAAACAACATCTCAATAACAGAAGCTGCGACACAGCTTCAAATAAATAGAGAGAGGCTGATATCAGCCATCAAGGTGACCAAAGCCGAGAAAAAACTAGCGTATGACAAGTAGTTATGCAACCTTTTGAACGAGTACAGATAGGTTACAATCAACAATGCTAAAATCGTCAAGCTTAATCCGACACACAACTCATTCTTCTAAGTGGCTTAACATTCCCACTAAGATTAATGAAGCCAGGAGCTGCGCACAACTCATTCTTCTAAGTGGCTTATCATTCCCACTAATATTAATGAAGCTAAAAGCTGCATGTCGAGTGTTCATCAATGCCTATAAGAATTCTTTGGATAAAAAAATACACCTCATCGCAGATTGAGTGGAGTATCTGAAGGATCCAGACAAAATCCGAAGAACACACCTCATCGCAGATTGAGTGGAGTATCTGAAGGATCCAGACAAAATCCGAAGAATACACCTCATCAACAAATTGAGTAGAGTATCTCAAAGACCCAGACAAAATCTGAAGAATACACCTCTTTGCAAATCAAGTGGAGTATCTTAAGGATCAAAACAAATTCATTATTATCATCGTTCTTGTTTGGTTCGACAACAACTACTTGGGCTTTAGCTTGTTTGACTAAGTTCATTGTCACAAAGACACAAAAGTTACCTTGTTGGTTTAAGGAAGCAGAATTACAATGTTCCGGCAATCAATTTCGTGATATCTTCAAATCAGATGGAGCGAACAATCGATCAATAAAATTTTGGGATTCAAAGTATTCCGAAAATTCGTCCCAGTCAACCGCGAACATTCGAAAACTTTGGAGGGGTTCTGTAGGCTGTCTAAAAATCGCAACAGATAGCTGATCCCTATCAAACATTAATCAATAGTCTTGGCTAAGAAGGTTACAATCAGACGACTTTCGTCTCAACAAATGAGAGCTGCAAATAGAGGACTCATCACATAGATCGAGAGGAGTTACAATTCGACGACCCTTCCGACAACTGGTGAAAATTATGTCCAGTGGCCATCACAATCAACTGTGAGAGTTACAATCTGACGACTTTCACACCCCACAACAGCTAAAGTGAGGATTACTGAACAATAGTCCTTGCAACGCTCTACAGAAGAGGTTACAAGTCAATTAACCCCTTCTAAA
The DNA here is from genome assembly GCA_022839385.1 of Asparagus kiusianus. Lineage (NCBI taxonomy): Eukaryota > Viridiplantae > Streptophyta > Magnoliopsida > Asparagales > Asparagaceae > Asparagus > Asparagus kiusianus. The sequence goes on along the minus strand of BQKN01000425.1, from coordinate 4,005 downwards.
TACGAAATTCATCTTCGCGTTTCAATTCTTGAAACGCAGACAACCCCCGCGTTTCCAAGCTGCAGCAAGCAAAACGCGAGCGGTCCTCGCATTTTTGACATTCGGTCATCACTCAACTCCACGTCTCAACCCTAGGACGCGGAGTTAGGGTCCTGAACGTCAAATTGGGCGTTTGACTCATTCAAACATGAGTCGAACGGTTTCAGAATCGTTTTCCCCACGATCTGAGGAAATCACACCCACTTAAGAGTGGATTAAGGGGAGGCAGTTACAACCCCTTATCCTCCTATAAAAACGTCAACCAACTCAACAGAGAGGAGGTTCGGATTTTTTAGGTTGAAGATTTTGGCATCTCAACCGCACAAGGTTGGATTTTCTGGAGATCAAAGGGCGAATTCTTTGGAGACCAAAGATTTCAGCTAGATTTTGAAGATCAAATCTCGAAGGATCCTTCAGTAACAGTAAATCTACTTGGCTATTAACCGAATTTTTGGTTCTAACAACTCTCTTACAAAGTTTCAACTCGCTCTGAGTTCTAAAACTCGTTAAGAGTTATTCAACAAACTTACCACGTAAGTTAATTGTTCCCACGAGACAAGACGATCGAATCGTCAACGGAGAGTAAATTTGACGTAAGCATTCGAAGGAGGCACTCCATCGCTATCGTGAAGAACTTAGTTTTAAACAAAGGGAAGAATCTAGATCATTCTCCTCTTTTTTGTAATCAGGAAATCCAATTGTAATTGAGATCAAAGAAATACAAACCAATTTTCCTTTATTTCTTTTTACTATAAATTTTCCACAAACAGATACTTTTGTAAGGTTCACACATTTACATATGGGTTCAACTTCCTTACTCAATCATTCTGTGGTAATAGGTTTTATCTTCCTATTTCTGAATATGCTCATTCGTCCTACGATAATAGGTTTTATCTTCCTATTTCCTGATATGCTTCCAGATGATCGTACAATGGTGATTAGGCACCTCAGCCCAACCCGGAAAATATACACCGATCACCTTTGAGTATTTGGTACAACCGAGATCTCGTTACGGGAAAAATAAACAAATACCCCAAGTGTGGTACAACCAAAATCTCATTACGGGATAAACACCCATACTAAGCATCCACAACTAATGAGCAATACTTTAACATATATTAATTCACTTTCATCAACTCAACATGTGTCAAAACAACATAAACTAAGTGTACGTGCATATATCTCGGTATATGTATCTATATCTAGTGTTCACCAATATCCCGGGTGTTAAACAACTCTTAAGCATCGTAATATAACAGTACAAGATCGAGAAACTCTCTCGAAAAATCAAAACAATGAAGAAAAACATGTACAGGCCAACTGCCAGACTGGCGATCGACAGCAAATATGCGGCGGTCGACCGAACCGCAAACCAGAAGCCTCCCAGGCCTCGGTCTCCCACGCGGTCAACCACCACTTAGGCGCGGTCGACCGAACGCGATATATTCAAAATGTGCAGGTTTTTACACAGATTGTGTTCTTGTTTGTGATTTTGTGATTCAAACTTGTTTAATATAATATGAAACTTGCATGAAACATTGAAAATAGTAGATTAACATCTCTGGGAACAATTTCAACATTTAAAGTATGATTATTTGTACAAGAAATCATATTTAAACCCTCAATCATGCACAAAAACTCAAAACAAAGAATAAAACTGTTAGCCTTCTTGTTTTGATGATGATTTAACAAACAATTTACATCTAATATTGTTTGTCTAGTATTTGTGTTTTGTTATTTATTGTAGACAAACAATAAGTTGGAGGATGGATGGAATTGCGCCATAACGATCATATCAAATGGAGGTTGGCGGAATAGTGGGTAAAGCCTATGCAATTCAAGTTAAAGATCCAAGTTCTAGCTTCATCCACAATGTGTACCAAGTCAAGCTTAATGAAGATCAAGATCAAGCTTGGGTAACATTAGTTTAGGTTTATATTATGTGTGTTAGTACTTTAAGCTCAATCATATATACACACACATTATATTGGTTTCCTTGTATATATATA
>BQKN01000424.1:328639-348240 GCA_022839385.1 Asparagus kiusianus | reverse complement strand
ATGTAAGGATTGTATAATCTTTGTTGGGTGTCAATTCAAACTTCAAGTTGGATCCGGACTTGCCAAGTTAACAGTTTTCTTATAGGCTAAGGGTCTGTTTGGTTCGTGTTTGTATACATCGGAAACCCCTTTCCTCCTCCTGACACCATCGCCATGTCGACAAAACCCATTCTGTAGGTTTCTTTTCCCTACTTTGGTTCACTTCTTCTTCTCATTCCTCCAGTCACGAAAATCCCCTCCACCTCAGATTTTTTTTCTTTCCCCCGTTTCCTTCGAAAACGAGAGGAAATCACCCCAGATCTGTACTATTGTCAGATCTTAGGGTTTTGTGGGGAAAGTTGTTGAGGGCTAAGGTCACCTCCTTCTTCCTTCGCTTTTTTCACTCTTCTCGCGCCTTAGTCTCTCTTCGAATCCTGCGTGAGTTCTATACTGTTGATCTTTTACTTGATTTCCATAGAAGAAGACTGTAGTTCCTCAAAATTGTTGTTTTTGCTGGATCTTGCTAAAAAAGTAGCGCCTTTATTAGGAAAATTTTAGGCTTTTTGCTGGATCTTCCTGGATCTTGCTATATTTCATACCTAAGGTATGATTTAATCTCAAATTAGAATTTATTTGTTGAAATTTTTGTATGATTTAGAATTATTATGATGAAATCTTGCATTTTCTATAATTATCTAAGAATTAATTGAAAATTATCTAAAAATATAATTGTAATTAACTAAAAATATTAATGAGAATATTACTAAAATTAACTAAAAACTATATTAATTATTATAAATATAACTAAAAATATTACTAAAAATATTACGAAGTTAAGTAAAAGTTATCTTAAATTATCTAAAATTAACAAAAAATATTACTAATAATATTAACTAAAAATTAACTTTAGATAGAGGTTTACGTCATTTTTAGAAGATGATGCAGTGATAAAGTTGTATAATTAACTAAGATTTTCTTCTTTACTGTCCAATGCTTCCTGGGGTCTTATTTGATAGAAATTTTGATTATTAACATTGAATATAGAGGTCATATAGATGTTAGCTAGGTGTTGATGCTTGATATTAAACAGTCAATTAATCCAGAAGAGAATTGTTGCGGGATGGTGAAGGATGATGGAGGGCCCATTCCCTTCTCCAGCTTTACATATAGTTCTTGAATGAGGGTCTGATGTCCACGCTGCATAGACAGAAATAACACGTGAGAGGACGGGGACCGGTCCCGCCGTGGTTCTTCCGACCATCAAGTCAGTTGATAAACATGAGCTTGAGTAGAGTTTAGAACTATGCGTTCTTATGCTATATGCATTAGAGATTATCATCTCCCAGATTGGATCGGGAGAAAGATTTAGATTGCTCCTAGAGTTGTTTGTTGGGTTAAATTAGGTTAACCCCCCCCCCCCCCCTTCCTGATGGTGAACAACTTTCATATATAGCATGGGTGTCCGTGGTAGATTGATAATTTTGGCCATACATAATGATGGTGACAAAGCGTGAGCTGGAAGATGAGTCATCCCTCTCTTTACAAGTGTCGGCCGGTGACTGGAAGAGAAGTCATTTCAGCATGGGAGATCGCATCTTCATGATAACCGGGAAGTGACTTGTGAGCGTAGCAGAGGGCTCGTGGGCATACTTAATTATCCCTTGTTTTACATGTGTCAACTAGTGACTGGAGGGGAAGTTATTTCATTATGGGAGAATGTATCTCCGCATTTTTCGGGAAGTGATTGATCTGATAAGTCATGGAGACTTTATCAGGCCAATATCTGGATAAGACTTGTTCGAGGTGGATTGAGATATCGACATTTGCTCAGGGGGAGAGGCTTGAGGATGAGGCCGAGTCCTCAACTTAACCGTAAGCAGGGAATGTCCCTTAAGTTGTCTCTGAGGAATGCCCAGTGAGTGGTCGACTGCCTTAAATAGGATCGTCCATAATAAGAAGGTCGACCGGCACCACCTTTCGTGTCGACTTAGGAGTGTCGGTCTATCCGACTGGGAGAAATATTATCTTATCTCAGCTTAATAACCGTCTTTTGAGTTGGTATAAAGATGCCGACTTGTCTAGCATGTCAGGATCTCTTGTATCGGCTAGTATCGCCTCTTATGTCAACACCAGGGTGTCAGCTTGACAAGTCGGTGCAGTCGAGACCTCTATAATTGTGCCTTAGGCTTATCCCTTAATAAAGAGGCGAGGTCTTGATATTCGACTTAGGAGTCGTTATGCCTAGAACTCTTAAGAGTTGACTAGGTCTTTCCTTCCCCTAAGGCCGAGAGATGACTGGGAGTCGGCCAAAGGGTTGAGCTTGTTTTGCTTAGGACTCTTATCGTATCATTTTGCAAATACTATTTCTTGGGTGAGTGAACACCATAACAGTTGGCCTTTTTCACTTGGAGTTGGCTTTTAGTCGACTCCGAGAGAAATAAGATATGCTTTGATCAATACAAGTCTACTGAAGGTGAGAAACTGAAAAGTCTTTGTCTTAGAGACGTAGCTTGTCATTATGGGGCATCCATTACTAACTCCGCTATTCATGGCTGACGTCATCAAAAGATCTGAATCATCTTTTTAGGAGATGAAGCATCATGGATAAAAGGGAGGATATTTCACTCTTCGAGTATTGGGATGTGGGGCATTAAATGAGGGTGACGCTTCGTGTTTCGAGTAAACTACGTCAGATTCCAACATGGATCTGGCTTGGTTGTTTCGAAAACTGTTGCGTCTTTTGAAAATCCCTTCATATTCTTTCTTGAAAGCTTATAAATAGCTTCTTTATGATGAGATAGTTCTTTTACAAACATTTGCTTCTGGAAATTTTTTTGATATTTCTCCAAGCTTTTTAAGAAAAATTCTTCCATGGTTTCCCAAGCTTCCAACTCTGGCCATAGTGAGGAGAGCCTTGCTACATTTTTCCTTATCTACTCGAAGGTTCATATGGATGATCCGGTAGGGTTGTATGACCAATAGAATATCCCTCAGATTTTCACTTTGGCGGTGTCGGAGATGAGCAAGCCAGTGTACTACCATGGCGAGGGTCAAGTGTCATTATACTTAGCCCATTTAGAGTACGACTTACTGCTGCCCTCACACCCTTTTATCAAGGAGGTGCATACAACTCTAAGGGTCTCCCTTTCCCAGTTCTATCCGAATGCAGTGGGAATTCTGGTGGCTTTTATCATCATCTGCCATCGTGTTGGAGTCCAACCAAGCTTAAAAGTGCTTGGGCATTTGATCAGTGTGGGGTCAGCTAAAAAGGACTCACATTACTTTTTCCACTATCGGGGGGAGTTTTAGCTTTTTTCCAACTCTTTAGAGTTAGATGAGGACTGGAGGAGGCAGTTCGTGTGGGTATATGGCGATGACAACGTCTTCACCTGCTCGGACTGGACGGAGGTGAACGAAGATGCTTTAAGGCCAGTTACTCTCAGTGACTCCGAGATGATGGATCTGGAAAAGATCCGCTCTTATGTCGGGCCTCGAGAGAACGATGCTCTATTTGTCAATGTGTTCTCCCAGACGGTGAGCATGTCCATGATTTTATCTTCCACTGGCTTCGAGTCAAGGACGAGCCCCGCTCCTCTGTTAGCAGAAAATCACAAGAGGAACACTAGGACCGAGGGGGCGAGCTCCACTGTTAAAACCCATAAGAATCTAAGGGGGTCTTTTAGTGCAAAGGAAGTGGCTATCTTGATGCCTCAAGCAGCTAATATTACCTCTGAATTGAGGGGAAGGACAAGGGTTGAGAGGCAGAGCCCACTTAGACCAGTTGGGACGGGTTCGCTGACAACTCATCTTAACCGCTTGGAAAATATAGGGCTGATAGATGAGTCTTCTCCTAACAAGGAAGTCTTCTCCTAACAAGGAGTCTACGGCCCCAGTGGTGGAGGAGGATGCTATTAGCCCTAACGCTAATCTCGAGACATCTTGTCGCCCTGGCAAGGAGCTGATTAGGGCAAACGTCATCGTCGAGGGGAGAGCGGGAACTCCTTTAGAATAGATGGAGAACGGTGCTGACAGGAGGATTTGGGAGGATATGCCAAGTGTTGGCATATTCCAAGCTCTCCAAGCTTGTTTAGCTCGGAGGACTTTACTAGGACATGCTCTGTTCAATCGACTTGAGCATTCCCGGGAAGGACAAGCAGAGCTAAGGAGAAGTCGGCCAAGGAAGAGGCAGAAAAGTGAGTCGCTATCTTGATAAAGAGCTAAGGGTTTGATATTCAACTGCGGAGCCGTTGTGCCTTAGGCTTATCTTGATAAAGAGCCAAGGGCTTGATATTCGACTGAGGAGTCGTTGTGCCTAGAACTCTTGAGAGTTGACTAGATCTTTCTTTCCCCTAAGGCCAAGAGATGACTGTGGGAATCAGCCAAAGGATTGTGCTTTGGATTTATTCCTGATAAGGTACCAAGGGCTTGTCCATAATGATTGATGAGAGCTAGAGGAATCAACCATAAGTTGTGCCTTGAGCTTACCTTGATAAAGAACCAAGGGCTTAATATTCGACTAATGAGTCGTTGTGCCTTGGGCTTATCTTGATAAAGAGCCAATGACTTGATATTTGACTGAGGAGTCGTTGTGCCTTGGGCTTATCTTGATAAAGAGTCAAGGGCTTGATATTCGACTGAGGAGTCGTTGTGCCTTGGGCTTATCTTGATACAGAGCCAAGAGCTTAATATTCGACTGAGGAGTCGTTATGCCTTGGGCTTATCTTGATAAAGAGCCAAGGGCTTGATATTCAACTGAGGAGTCATTGTACCTTGGACTTATCTTGATAAAGACCCAAGGGTTTGATATTCGACCGAGGAGTCATTGTGCCTTGGGCTTATCTTGATAAAGAGCCAATGGCTTGATATTCGACATGATGGTCAAGTTGTACTAGAGGAATCGACCATCTATGATGCCTTGGGCTTATCTAGATAAAGAGCCAAGTGCTTGATTAAGGTGCCCCACGGTCGGTGCCAAACTGTTGATGCTTAATATCAAACAACCAATTAGTCCAGAAGAGGATTAATTAGGACATGCTCTGTTGATGCTCAATATCAAACAACCAATTATTCCAAGCTCTCCAAGCTTGTTTAGCTCGGGGGACTTCGTTAGGACATGCTATGTTCAATTGACTTGAGTGTTCCCGGGAAGGCTAAGCAGAGCTAGCTAAGGAGAAGTCGGCCAAGGAAGAGGCAGAAAAGAGAGTCATTGTCTTAGAGGCTGAATTGACTCATAAAGAAGGAGTTTGGTGCCGGAGTTTGGATGAGAAGGAAGTGCTCCTTAAGAGCTTTCGAATCCAATTCTCCAAGTAGACGAGGACCATCGAGGACCTTCAAAGGGAGATGGTTCAGTTCAGGTGGAGGCCGAGTCTGAGAAGCATCGTAGGACGATAGCTGAGGCAGAGGCTCGAACAAGTTTCCTGTCTCTTGAAAAGATGAGGAGGGATTTTGAAGAGCTACAATCAAAGCTTCATGCATCCATAGTCCTTTTCAACAAACTGAAGGATTAACTTGCTCGTCTGGACTCAGAGCAGTATAGAAAGAAGGTGGTTGACGACTAGTGTCACAGTCCTATAGGGAAGGCTGAAGTATCCTTAGCTTATAAAGCTGGGGTTAATTACTTCGCCTCCTTGATGCCTCACGACTCTCATCCGACTCTAGATCGCTTATATCCTTCCTACATCTCTTGTTGTCTCGACTTGCTGAAAGATGTTGAGAAAATTAGAGGTGGGTCGGATTTGTTAGCGAATGACGATGAGGTTGAGCCTCTTGCTGGGGCCCCTGGGGAATCTTCGGTCATACAGAATGATGGTGACAAAGCGTGAGTTGGAAGATTGGTCATTTCGGCCATACAGAATGGCAGTGACAAAGCGTGAGCTGGAAGATGAGTCACCCCTCTCTTTACAAGTGTCGACTGATGACTGGAAGAGAAGTCATCTCAGCATGGAAGATCACGTCTTCGTGATATCCAGGAAGTGACTTGCGAGCGTGGCAGAGGGCACATGGGCATAGTGAATCATTCCTCGTTTTATAGGTGCTGACTGGTAACTGGAGGGGAAGTTATTTCATTATGGGAGAATGTATCTCCGTATTTTCCGAGAAGTGATTGAGCTGACAAGCCATGGAGACTTTGTCAAGCCAATATCTGGATAAGACTTGTTTGAGGTGGACTGAGATGTTAACATTTTCTTTGGGGAGAGGCTTGAGACCGGGGCTGAGTCCTCAACTTAACCGTAAGCAGGGAATGTCCCTTAAGTCATCTCTGAGGAATGCCTAGTGAGTGGTCAACTGCCTTAAATAGGGTTGTCCATGATAAGAAGGTCGACCGACACCGCCTTTTGTGTCGACTTAGAGGTGTCGGTCTGTCCGACTGGGCGAATCGTCATCTTATCTCAGCTTAATAATCGTCTCTTGAGTCGGTACAAAGATGTCGGCTTGTCTGGCATGTTAGGATCTCTTGTATCGATTAGTATCGCCTCTTGTGTTAACACCAGGGTGCTGGCTTGACGAGTTAGTGGGGTCGAGACCTCTGTAATTGTGCCTTGGGCTTATCCCTTAATAAAGAGCTAAGGTCTTGATATTCAACTTAGGAGTCATTATGCCTAGAACTCTTGAGAGTTGACTAGGTCTTTCCTTCCCCTAAGACCGAGAGATGACTGTGGAAGTCGGCCAAATGGTTGAGCTTGTTTTGCTTAGGACTCTCATCGTATCATTTCGTAAATACCGTATCTTGGGTGAGTGAACACTATAACACTAGGTATATTAATTATTTTAATTTGATGTTTGCATCGTAGATGGATGGTGGTAGAGATTGTATCGATGAATAAAGTGTTATGTATGGTTCAAGGTGTTGCACTATCTAATTTTGTTATAATAATTATATTCATAAGGAGAATGCAAGCTAGACGTAAATCAATTCGTAGTGGACCAAGTAAGGATAAAAAGACGAGAGGGCTAGAATTAAACACATAGAGCGTATTTATAATGGTTTTAGTGATAGTTGTGTAAACTAGATTAGAATACGGAGTGGTGTTTTTGTAAACTAGCAAGTATAATGAGGAATAATAGGCTTTTAAAAGACTCAAGGAATATAATAGTGGAAGAACAACTTATCATGACACTGAACATTTTGGGTCATAAATCTAAAATTCGTATTGTGAGATCTCATTTCATAAGACTGGGGGAGACATTTAGTAGATATTTCAACAAGGTTTTACAAGCAATCATTTGCCTGCATGGACGCTACATGAGACAAGCCCCCAATGATACTCCCCAAGAGATCGTTAACAACCAGCTATACTATCCTTATTTCAAGGTATATCTACACTTTAACCACAGTTACATGTATAATCAATGAAAATAAATGATAACTTAGTAACGTGATACATGTATTATAGGATTGCATTGGTATGATAGATGGGACTCATGTTGATATAATGCTTCCGATTAATCTTGTTGCACAATTTTGAGGTCGTAAAGGTGTTACACAGAACGTGCTTGTAGCTTGCACCCCAAACAAACTATTCACATATGTCTTAGCAGGTTGGGAGGGGTCTGCAAATGATTATAGGATTCTCCAAAATTCATTATCTAGACCACAACCACATGGATTAAAAATCTATGATGGTAATTATATAAAAATTTAACTTAAAAATATTTTAAATTTAATATGCAAACTTGACTTCCTTAACAATTTTTTTAATAAAATTGTAGGCAAATACTATCTATGTGATGCCCGTACCCCACCATGCTAGGTTTCATATCTCCATACCGTGGTGTTCGATATCATTTGAAAGAAAATTCGGGTAAGACACCTAAGAATAGAAGATAATTATTCAATCTAAGATATTATTCTTTGAGGTCTAACATTGAATCTATATTTGACACATTGAAGAATCATTTCAAGATTTTGTGTGCTAAGTCGTGTTACCCATTTCCTAGACAAGTAGATATCATATTGGCATGCACGGTACTTCATAATTTCATTACAACTGTTGATCCAAGTGATGAACTACTCAGCGAGTCTAAAATTGATGAAGATATTGATGGTGAGGTGACAAATGAGAATGACAATTAATTTAGTTCATTTTACTCAGACTCAAACCCAAAGAGAGCAAACTGAATTAAGAAATGAGTGGAAGACTCTTAGGGATGACATTGCTTGGGCGATGTGGGTGAACTACTATAATAAGTATAATCATGGTGTAACCACTGAGACTTAATTCTCATATTTGTTGTACTATTTTTGCTCATGTATGTACTCTTTAACTCTATGTTTTGCTTTATCCACTTATTTGTTTTTGCTTTTCATTCATGTATTCATGTGGTACTTCTTCCAATTATTATATTTTGCTTTTCATTCATGTATTCATGTTTTACTTCTTTCAATTATTTTGTTTTGCAATATCTTTCATGCATTCAAGTTTTGCTCATTTCACAAATTATCTAATATCTAATTCTCACTATTTAATTAGTGATGGCTGATAAGACATCATTAAGTGGGAAAGATAATCATAAAGGCAAGAGTGTAGTGCTATCTCAACCTCCACCCCCTCAACCCCCTCAGTCATTGCATGAAGGCAATAGTGGGTATTTTCCTTTTTAACAGTCATACTTTGGACAACTACCTCATGCATTTCCCAACACGTCATTCCATGATGGCAGTTACTTTCCGATACACCCTCATTTTAGGTCATATACGAACATGCTAAGTTCTCCTACTTTGTCTCCATAATTCCATAGTGCTAATATTAGTAGGTTGTAACTTTTTTCCACTAGTGGTTATGGCTCAACTCCCGAATCAGGTTCCAAATAGGTGCTCATAGAAGAATGGGAAGAAACATCACCAAATCCAAAGAAGTAGAGGAAAAACACCTCAACAAAGAAAAAAATCGTGAGACTAGCGGTTCTCAAGGTAACAAACATATGTTTTGGGATTCATGTTACGATGATGAGCTCATTCTATATCTTGCTGATTTGGTAAGAAAGGGTTACAAACCCGACAAAAACTTTAAGAGAACCACTTTTCATATGGCTTCCCAACATATTACTGAGAAGTTTAACACAATATTCAAGTGGGAAAACATCATGAACCGCATCAAAACTTTATGTATAAGGTTTCGTGATATGAAGACTTGTCGTAATCTTAGTGGTGCTGGTTAGGATGATAGCACCAATACTGTCATCATGGATCCTAAATGTTTGGATAGGTGGATTGAGGTAAATAAACTATTTTTGCATTTTCATTGACTAATTATCTTATTTTCTTGTTTTCATTGAATTAATTCAAGTGTTCTTTTCAAGACAATAGCTTTAAGAATGCTAAGCTTAGACAATACGTCAATAAACCCTTGAGGTATTATGATGTTCTTGCCCTTATCATCGGGGATGATCAAGCTAGAGGGGACTTTGCTAGTGATGCTTAGAAAAAGTTTAGTCATAGCGAGTTTATAAATCTTAGAGATGATGATGACTCACCTTTGCCTGCCTCACAATCCCCTCAAGTACACATTTTAGATGAGAACGACACTCCTCCGCCTAAGGAAGCACCCGCCACATCAAGTTCTAAGGCAAAGACATGTGTTGCTAAGGGAAAGTCTCGTAGGACCAACCTAGATAATGAGTTCATGCTAAAAATGATGGATGAGATAGATATTTAGCGCAAATATGAAGTGTGTAAATATGCATTGGAACGAGAAGTTATCCACGATCCTATATGCTTATTTACAAGACTTTAGTGTTCAAAAGCTAGATACGTACTACCGTCACCTCTTTTTGAATGAGCATGAAGCAAGACTATTTATGAGCATATCTTCGGTTGGTCAAAAGAGATGATTGATGCCTTTCTCAACAAAGAGGGTTGAAGACCGATAGAATATGTGTGCACGTGGTATTTTGTGAACTACTCTTAGGAATGTTATTTTTATGGTTGTGGAACATTATAATGATGGAACATATTATTGTAATATGTAGTAAGTATTTATATGCCTCCATATTGTAATATGTACCTTTCATGATGTGAATATTGTAGAATACTAACTTTTACATTGAAATTGTGACTACATGATCTTTATAAGTCACCATACGAACGTGACAATTGATAAAAATTTCTAAGATGCAAGCAACCTACAATGTGCACACATTGTACTGGATGGCTATTGCGTCAGGTTATTAAGGTATTCGGTTTTCATGCCACGAGTTTACATTGGTGACTTCTTTACTTTTAGACTATGATGATTGTCAAATTTTCTGAGATTAGCAACCTGCAATATCTATTGATATTGCACTGGATGGCTAACAATAATGATATTGACCAAGTTCTGAGCCTTAAGCCATAATTTGCATATACTCGAACTTGAATTATACATTTACTTCAAACATTTACCCAAACACAAACATTTCCTTAATACAACATTACTTTCCCTCATGTTACATACATCTTTTGGTTTCTATCTCCATAATTGTAATGGGTGAGACTGTTAGCATTAATGGGCGAGACTGTTTATGCTAACAGACTCATGTTGCTGTTTGTGGTGACCTTTTTGTGCAAGCTTTGTGGCTGAATCAATTTTGTGTGCACACGTTGTTATGAAAATTGTTTTGTGTTTAGGCAGTGAGTGGCAGCCTGGTTGTGTTCAGAAACTTGATTAGTTACTATGTGGATGTTGTTATGTTTTCAGGTTCAGATATTGATGCTCAGGTTCTTTTCTAATGTTTTGTTATCACTTCTGTGTTCAGGTGCACTTTTGTTTTCACGATCAGAGGTGTTTCTCATGGGTTGTTGATGCTCCTAGATGTTGATATTTTCTTTGTGTTTAGGGACTTTAGTGATCAGGCATTTATTTTGTGCATTGTTTGTGTTCAGGCATTGATTTTGTGCACTCTTTGTGTTCAGGAACTTTTTTCTAGGGATTTTAGTGTTCAGGTTCGTGTTCAGGTAGTTTTGTGTTCAGTCACTATTTTTGTATGATGTTTGTGTTCAGGCACTTAGTATATCATTTGTGTTCAGGTTTGTTCAGGTTTGTTTAGTTTTGTGCTCAGTTTTTATGCACTCTCTTGTATTTAGGCACTATTTTTTGTGCACTGTTTGTGCTCAGATGTGTATTAGGCCAGATTTGTTTACATATTTTTAGTTATTATGCACTCGTTGTGTTCAGCCCCTTGGTATTTTCTTTGTGTTCAGGTTTGAGAAGTTTTGCGCTCAGATTTTGTGAGACTGTCTTGTGTTAAGGTAGTTTTGTGCTCAGTTTTGTGAGACTGTCATGTGTTCAGTGGGTGTTTATGAGACTGTTTTGTGCTCAGGTTTGTTTTCAGATGAAGTTTTATGTTCAGTTTTGTTGTTGTTCAGTGTTGGTGAAGTTTTGTGTTTAGTTTTCTTGCATGTCATTTTTTTTGTTTTGGCTATGATGATTGTCTAAATTTTTAAGATTAGCAACCCGTAATATCTATTGATATTGCACTGGATGGCTAACAATGGTGATATTGACTAAATTTTGAGCACTCAGCCATTACGTACATGTTTGGTATTTTTAGGTTTGATGTAATTAGCTATGTTATATACATATTTATGGCTAATCAGGTTATTTATATATTTTTATAGGTTTCATAAGAATTTTTTTACTAATTCATGTACGTACTTCATAAAATTTTTAATAATCAGGGTATTACAGGTCTCGTTTATTTTTTTCTTGAAAAACAGGTTTTGTGTGATTTTTTTCATCTCAAACAGGTATATTGGTGTTTGAATTCAGGTACGCATTTCATAGAAATTAATTCATGTTATTTCAGGTTTCGTATGATTTTTATAATAAATTTAGGAAATTACTATTTGTTCATGTTACATTCACACTTTTATTTTGTTAAGATTACCTCTCATAACGATCACAAATAAATATATCTATAGTGAGGGGTAATCTTACCATGGTGACTATATACATTTTTCCCTACATATTTCAAAACTAACCAAACACAAGAAAAGTGGGAAATGTCAAATCAACAAAACCCTTTTTTCCATGCAAACCAAACACAAGAAAAGTCAATACATTGGTTTCCCACTATATTTTATATGCAAACCAAACTAAAACAATCCATTTCTTAGGAAAGTTTGGAAAACTCAAAATTTATGTTTCTTTACATGGAATTGCATTTCCCTATATATAGGAAACGAACCAAATAGTCCCTAAGCTAACTCGGTGGGCAAATCATGGGTGTATTTAAAGAAGACATCCTAGTCTAGGGGTTTTTTAGTAGAGACTAGAGAGAGATACAATTTTCTTAAAACCAGGGTTTAACAGAGTGTGTAATTGGGTTCAAGGGTATTATGAGATACAAGGTTTCATAGTCTTTGTCTATGTAAAAGATTGTAATTTGGCGATAATAGTGGATTGTTTTCAATCCTATGGTTTTTTTCCTGTTGAGGGTTTTCCATGCTAAATCTTGTGTGAGATTTTATTTGCCGCGTTCATTAGTTTTCAAAGTATTTGCAAGATCTAAAAATCTCAATAAGTGCTATCGGAGCAAGGTTTTACGGTTCGTAGAGGTTTGAGTGGTGTGATCAGTGAAGACGTTGTCAATCAGAGGCATGGAGCAGAGGCTAGATGCTAGCAAGAACCCAGCTATGAGTGGCGGTAGAAGCGGTGCAAAGGGTTTGTTTGTTGGGTTCCTATTTGCAAAGCAGAAGAACGAAGGTGAGGTGATAATGAAGAGAAATGTGGGCCCTTATGTGAATCACAAGAGAGGAGAGAAATCACATGAACACATAATTCATGTGGGGATTTCAAGGATTATCTATGAAGATTTTGGATGTTTGGTGTGCTTCCCATCAAACGATCTGCAATAATTTGTCAGCTGATTGGTGATTTGGAGGAGAAATTTGATGATCTAGTGGTCGTTCCTATGGTTTTTCAACATGGTAAGTTTGTTTTTGACGTTGGTTCTAATAAATTCAACTTTTCATTATGATTAATTTGAATTTAGTTATGGTTAGAGGATGATGACATTTTCGGGTCCAAAGTTCAAAATTATGTTATTCAATAGCAAGACAAATTTTACAATATGGCAATGTACAATTCAAGATCTTCTGGTGTAATAAGGTGTAGATCAAGCTTTAGAGGAAAAGAAGCCTGAAGGGATGAAGTGCGTTGAATAGAGTTCCATGCAAAAGAAGGTGGTTAGTAAAATTTGTTTGGCACTCGCCCCTGAGATCAAGTAAAATCTTATGCAGGAGACCATACCGAGGGGTTTGTGGGATAAGCTTGAGGGAATTTATGCATCAAAGTCGATGACCAACTAGTTGTGTTTAAGGATAGAGCTTTATTCATTGAAGATGGAGGTGCTCCAATTCAAGGTCACATTAGTGTCTTTAATCAGCTAGTATGTCAACTTATAAATATTACTGAAGAGATTAAAGAAGAAGAGCATGCGCTACTCCTGATGTCTTCCCTATCGAAGTCGTACAAGCTATTAGTTTAGATAATAATTGCTGGGAAGCAGACTTTGATATTTAATGATGTGACAACACTACTATGCGAGAACAAAAATAATGGGAAATGAGAGTGTATCTAGTAGTGATGAGAGTACACTAGCTTTTGAAGGTTCTAATCAAGGGAGGAGTATGGGGAGATGTAACAGTTATCAAGGAAGGTTAAAATCTCATGCCCGAGATGATAGCGAAAGGGAGTGCTACTATTACAGATTGAAGGGTCACATTCAATTCTGATATTCCCAAATTCGAGATAATTTAAAGAGTATTAGACAAATGAAGCTTCAAGAAAATGAAAAGAAGGAAGACTCCTTGGCAGTTGTGTGTGATGAAGATATAGTGTTGATGACGGAGAGTATACGTACTAACGCAATCAACACTTGGTGTTAAATTTAGTAGCCTCTATGCATGTTTGCAACAACAAAGTGTATTTTGACACATTAAAGACATATGAAGAATTTAGTAACATGATCGTTGGAAAAAACGAGAAGATGAAGGTTGAAGGTGTTGAGAGTCTTCGCTTCAAGCTTAAGACTGGGAAGGTCGGAATTCTTCGTCATGTGAGATATGTGTCATCATGTTGTGCTAATTTAATTTTATTGGGTAAGATGGCATCACGTGGGTACAACTATGCAGGTGAAGGAGAGTGGTGCAAAGTGTATAAAGATGGTGATTTGACTTATTGCTATTTAGATGGGTGTTCTATTAATAGTGTAGGTGATTCTTCTCAGACACTTGTCCACAAGGGAGAGGTGAAGAGCAAGAAGAAAAGAGTGAGTTTTCTAAATCCATTGAGATAATTAGAGATTTTTCTTCAAGGAAGAATATATTGGGTGTCGACTCAAACTCCAAACTCCAAACTTGATCCGAATTTAAAGGCTAGGTCCAATCCTAGTAGATTTTCTAGAGGCCGAGTTAATGGTTTTCTTGTAGGCTAAGTTGACTTGGTGGGTGTTATGGTGTTTTCAATCACCAAAGTATAACCCTTTGCCAGCAACAGAAAGGTATACTTCTGCATACAATGCCCCAATCAAATTGGTGATCAAAATCAATAAGGATCACGACTTAGCCGACTTGTTGAGTCGACATCTCGTTATGTTGACTCGAAAGGTAGTACTTGTCGGTCCTCTTGTCGAAAACGACTCGTCACAAGCCCACTCGACCAGTTATTCAACGCCTCACGAAGTCGACTCGAAAGACGTTACTTTTCGGCCAAGCTAAAGGACTTCAACCTCGAGCTTCTCCCACTGACAACTTGTCAGCATCGCATTTAATGCTTGGCTGACACCATCATGCCTCTAGCCCCGATAGTCTTCATGACTCATCGAACTACATCGGCACCACTATGCCCTTGATCACTTCGCATTTAATGCTGAGGTGATCTCTCCTCCACTCGTCGGCCGACATATGTAAAGTAGATGTTGATGCAGCTGCCAGCCCATACTTCTCTACTGCCATCCTGTGCTCAACCGAGATGACGGTTCTACCCTTATACCATCGGTATAAATAGATGTACTATTCTAACATAGAAAAGATCTGGATTATAAGCTGTTTTAAGTGATATCTGTAAATTATACTACACTCAATAACTCCGACAATCCTTCATTTTTCCCCACTCAAATTCATCAACTGACTTGATCGTCGGAGGTATAACTGGGGAACCAAGCCTCTTCCTCTCACGAATTGCTACTTGTGAAGGCTAAAGCTACTCTAACTTAAAACCAAATATTCGGAGAAGTGAGCGGCCCCTTATCAACCTCACCATCACATATATTTGACTGTTTGGTTACCCATCATCAACAGTTTGGCACCCACTGTGGGGCCATCTTTCTTTTTTGAGAAAGCATGTTTGGATCTAAGCATAGGGTCCATTAGTCTCACCCTAAAGGACCACATCAGAGCTATGTTACTCAAGCTCAGATTGATGAAACATCTCAGAAGATCTCTTAATCTCTCCAACTGTAACTCGCTACCTTCACCAGTGAGCTCCTCGGCCGACTTCCACAGTCGTAACAAGCAACTTCCGCTATCCCTCAACCTTTTGAAGACCAACGATAAAAAACTCACCCTCCTCCTGGAGCACTACAAGTAGTCCCTCCTCGGACTCCTTATGCTGCTACCAAGTAGCAGAGGGAATGCATAGAGTACGCGAACCCACCACTACATCGATCGAATCACCTAGAGGAATCTCACTAGCGTCTCCTTCCTCATCCTGAAGTCACCGATGAGAGTCTCGGCCCTAGTCACCTTAGGGATCACACCAGGGGAGCAGTCTCTAAGACTCTTCTACACCATCGTGCCTCTCCAGCCCCCTCTGCTACCATAGGGGCCTCTGAATATGATCGAGTGTATAGACCGATCGCAGATGCCATCGGGGGTAACACCCCCTTTCTGATAATCTCATGAATGCCCCATGTGAGAAGTTTAAGATGCCTCACGTAAAGAAGTATAAGGGCGAGGAAGACCCATACGAGCATGTCTAGAACTACTATGATGTGATGAGCATGCTCCAAGGATCGAAAGTAGTTATCTACTGATGCTTCCCCATCACTCTTTTAGGGAGTGCCTAGTGGAACGCCCTTGAGAAGAAGTCCATCAGCAGCTTCCAACATTTCAGTCGGAAGTTCATCCACCACTTCCTAGCTGACACCAAGCAGAAGTTGCCCCCTCATGTGCTAATCCAGATGAGACAATGGCTCGGAGAGATCCTTCGAGACTACTTCAAAAGGTTCCACGTGAAGAGGCTGGAGGTTAATGAGCATGGGAGTGCAATTATCATGTCCTCTCTTGTGGCTGGCTTGCACAGCAACGAGCTGGCCGACTTGTTTGCTAAGAAGCCAGTCGTAAATTATGAGTAGCTGATGGCCAAAGCTCATAGGTACATGGACATGGAGGATGCCCGAAATTACAAGGCGGCAGCCAGGACCACAGGGCCCTCTATAGCCATGACTTCAACAGTAGCAGTTGTACCAGTACTAGAACCACCCACAACACCGACACCTGTAGCAACACCGGTGGCAGCACCGACACCCAAGTCGGCTCAAGACCCCCTACAAGGTAGGAGTGGCCAAAAGATCCTCCGAGAGTCAACTCTCGCTCTAATCACTCCGATAGGAGGGGCCGATGGAGGGACCCAATGCCAAGACCTGTTCTCACTGTCTTCAACACCTCCCTTACTAAAGCTCTCATTATGGTCTAAAGGGAGAGACACCTCAAGGAGCCCGCTCCTCAAATGAGGTCGAATCCACAGAATTGAGATACCCAACAGTTTTGCCGCTATCATAGAGATCATGGTCATCTCACTAATGATTGTTGTATCTTGAAAAGGGACATCAAAGATCTAATCGAGAGAGAGTACTTAAAGAAGCTTGTTTCTCAGAAAGACTGGAGAGAAGCTACCCCAGCCAAGGCAGATAGCAGACCCCGCTCACAGTTGCCTCTTCGTCGATCTCCTTAGAATAGCCGATCCCCAGAGCCCAGCCATAAGAGGTTCATCAATATGATCAGTAGCGATCCTACCACTGGAGGGTCATCCAACAATGCCCGGAAAAGATATGCTAAGAGGGCGTTACTGGTCGACCAGTGCGACAAAAGGTCGAGAGCAGAGGAGCCCATCTCTTTTGGGTACACTAACCTGAAAGGCGTTAAGACACCCCATAATGACCCCATTGTCATTAAAGTCAGGATTGACGGCTTCCAACTGAAGAGGATCATGGTCGACACTGGAAGCTCGATGGACATCTCGTATGTCGACGCCTTCAACCAGATGGGCATCGACAAATCTAGACTGCTCCCCTATAGAGGCCCGCTCATTAGATTCACTGGCCACTTTCTCCTACCTGAAGGAATGATCACTCTCCCCCTAACAATTAAAGAGTACTCCAAGCAGTCCACCGTCCAAGTTCAATTCCTAGTGATGAATTTTAAGTCGGCCCATAATGTCATTTTGGGCCGAACCGCCCTCTATCTTTTATGGGTCATCCCTTCGACCTATCACCAGATGGTAAAGTTCCTGACTCCTAATGGAGTCGAGGTAACTAGGAACAACCAGCGAGTTGTCAGGTCCTATTACCTGTTCTTGACTAAGGGTAAAGGTGTGTAAGATGCCTTGCCTATTGAGAAAGCTTGTCTCCATTTAGAGAAAGTAATGGAGCGGCAGAGGACGACATCGGTGGAAGGGCTTTAGGAGATACCAAGCGACCGGGAAGGGCATAAGATGGTCAAGATTGGGTCCAGCCCAGTGGAGCCCTTATAAGGAGAGTTGATAGGATTCTTACAGGGAAATGCTGATGTGTTTGCCTAGGGTCCTGAAGATATGTCGGGGGTTCCCCCCAAGGTGATTAGCCACGAGCTGGCTATCGATAAGCATACTAAGCCTATGTGATAGAAAAAGAGACATCTTAGCCCAGAATGCCAGAAGGCGGCTGCTGATGAAGTTGAATGGCTCCTCAGAGCTAGTTTCATCCGTGAAGTCCAATACCCAGAATGGATGGCCAATGTAGTGTTGGTGACGAAGGTACTGAAAAAATAGAGGATGTGTGTGGACTTCACCGACCTCAATAAAGCTTACCCTAAGGATAGCTATCTCCTGCCTCGAATCGATCAACTGGTTAACGAGAGTGCGGGGCATGAACTGCTTAGCTTCATGGACGTCTTCTCTGGCTACAACTAGATCTTCATGGAAGAGCATGATCAGGAGAAGACCTCCTTTATCACTGACCTGGGGACATATTGCTACAAGATGATTCTATTCGGATTAAAGAACGTCAGGGCTATATATCAGAGACTTGTCAACAAGGTCTTCAAGCACCAGATCTGCCATAATCTAGAAGCTTATATGGATGACCTATTGGTGAAGTCAAAGCAAGCATCAGCTACATATCAGATCTGAACAAGACCTTCTCTACCCTTCGCCACTACCAAATGAAGCTCAATCCTACCAAATGTGCCTTTGGGGTACAATTAGGAAAGCTCCTGGGGTTCATGATCATGTAGAGAGGCATAAAGATCAACCCCGAGAAGATAGCTGCTATAGAACGACTGCCTGAGCCATGTACCTTGAAGGATATTTAAAAGATGAACGGGAAGATAGCGACACTAGGTCGATTCCTCTCCAAATCTGCTGAGAGGAGCCTCCTATTTTTCAAGACTTTGAGGGGAAGCAAAGGCTTGAAGGAAAGCATGACTTGGACGACTGAATGCAGTGCAAATTTTTAGGATCTCAAGGCCTACTTGAGCACTAAGTCATTGCTGAGCCAACCCATAGGGGGAGAGACTTTGTACTTATACATGGCCATCTCCTTTGAAGCCTTCAGGTTCGTCCTCATTCGAGAAGAAGAGAATGTCCAGAAGCCCATATACTACGTGAGCCGAATTCTAAAATCGGGCGAGCTCAACTACCCCCCTCATAGAAAAGGCTGGCTTCGCCCTCATCACCACAGTGAGGAGACTTTGCCCTTACTTCTAGGCATGCCATAATTGTGCTGACAAGTCTACCTCTAAAGAAAACGCTGGGTAGCCACACAACTTCTAGGAGAATGGTCACCTGATCAGTCGAACTCAGCGAGCATGATGTGCAGTTCGAGCCCAGGACGATAATCAAAGCTTAAGCCTTGGCCGACTTTCTGATCAAGTCACCCTCGTCAAGCGACGAGTCAACCACTCCTTCGCAATCGACTCGCCAAGAACCTCCAGCATTTCCAGTAGTCCAAGCACCTGCCCAACAGATCCATCATACTTAGGAGCATGATTCACCTGACTTCACCTCATGGTAGTTGTTGAAGGTGGACGACTCCTTCAGAGAAGCCGGCAGTAGAGCGGGAGTGGTCCTGCGTAGCCCTGAAGGGTTGACGCACGTGCACTCCATCTCTTTTGATTTCTTGGCCTCAAACAATAAAGCCGAATATGAGGTTCTTCTTGCTGGCCTTTGAGCAGCACAAGCACTAAAGGCAGAGTGCCTCTACATATTGGTCAACTCGCAGTTGGTTGTGCATCAGGTGAATAGACGATATGTAGCTAAAGACTCGAGGATGGCCTTATATCTCAAAGCTGCTAAAGAGCTATTGACCAGTTTTTTGGATTTTAAGATAGCCCAAGTCTCTCGTGCTCTCAACACCCGGGTAGATGCCTTCTCCAAGCTTGGGTT
>BQKN01000424.1:307343-328629 GCA_022839385.1 Asparagus kiusianus | reverse complement strand
AAGAATTCCTACCGCTACCTCATGATCGATGGACAGCTCTATCGGATATCATACTTAAGCAATAGTGTAGGACCCTATCTGTGGTGCCTTCAACCGCCAGAGGTCATCTATGTTCTCAGGGAGATTCATGAGGGCACTTGTGGAAACCATTCTTGGGTCCGAACCCTCACGCATAAAGCCATTTGCCAAGGGTACTACTAGCCCACTATATTGGCTGAGTTGAGGCGACTCGTCTCTCAACGCAAGAAGTGCCAGTTCTTCTCGTCCATTCCGTGAGCAACGACCACTGAGCTAACTTCCATCCCGAGTCCTGTATCATTTGCTCAGTGGGGGCTAGACTTGCTGGGTCCTCTCCCACAAGCCTTAGGACAAAGGAAATTTCTCATTGTGGTGATCGATTACTTTACCAAATGGATTGAAGCTGAACTCCTGGCCAAGATTGGTGAAAGTAACGTCATCAATTTTGTATAGAAGTCCATCGTCTGCTGCTTTGGTGTGGCGCTTGCTTTCATAACAGACAACGGTACTCAGTTTGACAACGGAGGGTTCTAAAGCTTTTGTGAGAAGTACAGCATTCACCTCAAGTTCTCCTCAGTCGTCCACCCCAAATACAATAGACTTGCAGAGGCTACCAACAAGTGCATCCTCCAAGCATTGAAGAAGGTGGATGTGGCAGTAGGGAACTGGGTTGACAAGTTGCCTGGTATCCTCTGGTTGTACCACATGACCCACAAGAACTCAACTTGGAAGACTCCATTCAAGCTAGCTTTTGACGCTGAGGTGGTTACTCTAGTCGAAGTAGGCATGCCAACCATTCGACTACAACACTTCGACTAGGACTTGAACTCGATAGGAATTCGGGTAGGGCTTGATCTCCTAGAAGAGACCTGAGAGAAGGCGCTCCGGATCCGGGTCACCAATCAGCAATGAATCGTTCGGTACTACAACAACAAGATCTGACCTAGGAGATTCAGCGCTGGTGATCTTGTCCTTAGCAAAGCCGCTTTCGACAAAGACGCCCGAAGAGGCAAGCTAGCTCCCAACTGGGAAGGCCCATACATAGTCCTAAAGGAGTTGCAAGCATGCACCTATCAACTAAGGGCCCCAGATGGAAGAATCCTTCCACATCCCTGGAATGTTGAACACTTAAAAATATACTTTCAATAATTCTGTACACATTTTCATTCATTATAAATGAAATCATTTTTGAAAGTGACTCTTTATTTCGCACTCTCAGAGAGCCCAATCTATGCAGGAATCCTAAGCCTTTGGTGCCTTCTCATGATAAACTCAAGGCACACTTGCCATTCAGTCGGCTCCTACATTTACAGTTTGACCCTAGTGGGGCGATAAGACCTAGGCATACTCATTAATACCTAGGCCTGTTCTAGTCCCCTCCACTCACCTTGATCTCCCTTAGGCATTTAACAATTTAAAAATATATTATTTAATAAATTATTTATAGTCATTTTATAAAGTGTTTACTACAGTGATTATTTTAAACTATTTTATTATGATTAATAATTATTTATATAAATTATAATATATTTTATAAATTTTCTTATCATTATAAAATATTTATATTAATTATATTTTCGTGAATGTCTAAATATGTGGGAAAGTGAGGGGGTTCATTATTGTGGGGAAAATAAGTGAAATTGATGACGTTGAGATTTTAACCAAACGATACTCCTATGGAGTTGCATAGCTCAGGGTAATACTCTTTTATTTTTATTTTTGTAGTAGGACAAAAGGTTAAGCAATATATTTTTCCTCATTATGTATTTTATAAGATTCACTATTGTTTTATTATTGATCAAGACCAGCAAGCACCTTAATGATATGTTTACCAAATTAGCAATAGGAGAGAGTCTGAAAAGTTTAGAAACAAATTGAGAACGTAAAACACAAAGTAGACGTTGTTGAACGTAATCTGAAACTAAGAAAGTGGAGGTTTTGCTAATTTATAAGAAACTACAAGTGATAGTTTAATTTAATCAATTTTCTTGTAAATCCGAACTTTTACTTTTATTTATTTTAAAGTCTATGCAGTTCTATGTGTTCTAATCACTAGTAAAAAACGTAGCATCATAGACGGATTATCCTAGACGGAAAAATCTCCGTTTAGGATGATGACAATATCGACAGAAAACATCCGTCTACGATATTCCTGTTGGAAATATTAGCTATTTAGAAAAAAACAAAAATTAGTTTGAACAGTTAATAATTATTAGATAATGTTGGGTTAATATTATAACACAAATATAAGAAACAATTCAAACGAAAATAAGTAAAGGTTATAAATACGGCCTGATGATCGAAGCGTGCACAAAGCACTGTCCCAAGAATCTAATCGTCCCCTCTCGTACAGGGCTACGTGGCAATAGATCTTGGAGATACAACGACCCTCGGTCAGGCAATCTCCTTCTCGTCGGCACGAGCTTCAAAAAGGCTTTGCGAAGTATTCACGACTTTCAGGGAACCAGCGCATAACAGCAAGAAAACTTTATTTTGAAGAGAAGAAAAGAAGAAAAACTCGGTTGTAATTCAGTACCTCTAGCCCTCGCAGGTGTTGGTTTTTATAGAGGAAAAACAGCCGTTTAGATCCATAATTAGCGCTGTTTAGATCCACAAATCCCGCCCATTTTAATACGTTTTAATTGTTCCAACTAGCAAAAAATAAAAATTCAAAATGTAGCAGGTTAAGGGCCCATCAATCCGGAGCTGCATTCGTGTCCGCAGGTCGTGGGAGCACGCCACCCGACCCCGAGCCCAGCCCGGCCGGCACGCGCGTGTGTGGTGTGGAGCATAACCTTTATTTGCTTTTAGGCAGAGGAGAGAAGGGACATGCTTATAAACACCCTTCCTTCCCATCTCCTATCCAATGTGGGACTAAAATTTCTCACTCTAAACTCAAGTTTTAAGTTACAACTCCAACAATTACGTCTAAGTTGAATCATCCTAGACGAAAAACCGTCTACATAAAGTATTTTAGATAGAAATTTTTAACTATTTTCTTCGAAAACGTGGATCCAATCTTCCTAGATGAAAATTTTCGTCTTGGATACTTCCTAGACGGAAAGCACACAAAGAAAAATAAAACACAAAGACTATCTACAATTGCCCTAGTTTTTAAAAATTTGCCCCAAATTTGAAATTTTTCTTAAACCCAACCAAATCCCTGGCCGACCCACTACTCCGCCGCCTGTAATCTCCTCTATGCACCATCGCTCCACCAGTGCCGCCGCTCCACCAGCGCCGCTGATCCATCCTTGCCACCGTTCCACCTGCTAAAGAGAGAGAGAGAGAGAGAGAGAGAGAGAGAGAGAGAGGATAAAGAAAAAAACATTGCGACTCCTGCAGGTAGTCCCCCTCTGAGTTGACGATGCCTTCCTCTATGGCGGTTGCGATCCCACGTCCACTCCGCCAACAAGCTCGCCTACTGCCATGACTGCATTTGGCTCTGCGAGGCATACGAGCAGGCCCCCGCTGCTGTCACCTGCAAGGCTGACGCATAATTAGGTATAATTGGGTTTTTTAAAAAAATTTAAGAGGGCCCACAAATATATGAATTGTATTTTAGAAGTTGGGTTTAGAGATAAATACATAAACTTATTGGGTTCAATAATAAAAAAATAAGTTATTGAGTTTGTAGATAAATCATGATAAACAACTAGGCCTAGAAACAAAACTCTCTTTAAAAAAATGAGGTTATGTTGGTGCAATATTGGTAAACTTCAGGGTATTTAAGTATAGTTTAACAAAAAAAATAGCAATATGTTAATTTAGCCCTTCCACAAACTGTAATTCCACTTTTCATACCCAACCGCTCCACAGTCCCTTTCCAGTGCTGACGACGATCCCCTCAAAATCCCCACCAACAGAACCCCCAAAAAACCAAAATTCCTCCCTTTAATAATCCCTTCATCTCTATCCAATCCCCAAAACAACAACGTCAACCTCAAAAAATGTTAGGGTTCCGAGCTCGATACTTTCTCCTAATGGCGCTGGTGCAGCTTGCAGCAGCAGCGACACTGATCTCGGCCTCCTTCTTCGAGCCCTTCAACGTGAGCTACGACCACAGGGCCCTAATCCTCGGCGGCCGGCGGCGGATGCTCATCTCAGCCGGC
This sequence comes from Asparagus kiusianus, assembly GCA_022839385.1. Taxonomy (NCBI): domain Eukaryota; kingdom Viridiplantae; phylum Streptophyta; class Magnoliopsida; order Asparagales; family Asparagaceae; genus Asparagus; species Asparagus kiusianus. The sequence goes on along the minus strand of BQKN01000424.1, from coordinate 324,499 downwards.
ATTCATTACCCTCGCGCCACCCCTCAAGTAAGTTAGGAAATCCATTGAAATCTTCCCTGTTAAAGTGTAATTTGTAGTCGTTCTTGCTCTTCTAGATTGTTAATAGATGGTTAAAAGTTGACAACTTGGTCTGCATACCAGGTTCAACATCATTATAATCAGATCATTGAAGCATTTTAACGTCGAAATGGGATGGAATATACAGAAGAACTTCAATTTGTGATTTTGATATCAGACATGTGAGCTGGTGCCTGTTTTTTGGATGTAGATACTATTACTTTGTTTGGGAGTTTACTAAGGGCCTGTTTGGATTTGTAGGGGGTGAAGGGAAGTTAAGGAAACTAGGTGAGAGAAGAGAAGGGAAGGGAAGGGAGTTCCCTTCCCCTTGGTTACACCCCAATTTGGGAGGTAACAAATTTTATACTATTAGGGGGTGAACCAAGGGGAACTAGGGTGAATAACTTCACCTCCTAAATGTTCCCAAACAAGGTGAATGGTTCCCCTAACTTCCCTTCACCCTTATTCCCCTCAATCCAAACAAGCCTTAAGGAAAGGGATGGAAAGTTAAATAATGGAAAGGAAAGGTGGGGGGAATGAGAGTGAAAAGATAAAATGATGTTTGGGAGTTTAGTAAGGGGTACAAAAGTAAAATTTACCTTGTTTGGTAGTTCTAATAAAGAGGGGGGAAGTGAAGTGAATATATATATAAAGTTACATAAATACCCTTACATGTTATTAAGATGATTTAGATGAGGGTATATCTTAGCTATTGATTTTAATGTCATAAGGATATAATTGTCTTACCATATTGTAAAATTTTACTCTGTTTTTCATTTCATCCTCTACTGCCCCCTCGGGGGGGGGGGGGGGGGGGATTTAGGAAATTTTAATATTCCATTCCATCTTTATCCCTCAAAAGAACTCTCAAACAAGGTTAAAATGAAATTTCACTTTAACTTCATCTTCTAAACCCCATCCAAACGCACCCTATAGTAAGGGGGTTTGGATTCTCTCCACTACCAAAAAGTAGTAGAGAGATCACTACTATGACTCTATGAGCAATTTTACAACTGTCTATTATTTGATGGATGGCTATGATTCACTCTAAGTTTACTTAACATGTCCTCGTGTATTGCAATCATTCCTATTTTTTCATTTAAAGACAAGTTTGTAGCAAAAGCAGTGGTCTCTCTCCTGGTTTGGGTAATATAGTAGGCCTATTGATTATACAAGAATGTATATAGTATCGAATACTTCACAAAAGTTTCGGCATTTGGATTTTCTCCATTACCAGAAACTAGTGGAGAGACCACGTCTATTTTTCTTTTAGTGGAGAGACCACTTACCATATCCCAATGTATTGCACTTATTCTCACTTTTGGCTCAAGAAAAATCACAATTGTGAACTAAATGATAGACGGTTGATTAGAAGTAGTGGTCACTTCAATAATTTTTGGTAGTGGAGAAAACCAAATCCACTGTAGTATACAAAAAGTTTTGTCGCCCGCACAAAAATTCAGCTGAAAAGAATGGAGCTCACACTGTACTTTGGGGTAGTTTTTGTTAATTTTGATTGAGTAGATTGATGATGGATCAACACACACACACACACACATGACTTTACTAAGATCATATTTTACATGTTTTGGTATTCTGTAGAGACAATTTTGCGTTGAAATGGATTTGTCCATCGAGCACGATTTGTGTGAAAGCTCCGTGATGATTTGATAAATTTTATGATCTTACATCAGCCATCTAAGTTTCGTGCCAAAGTCTTGGCCGAAGAAATTATGGTAAAGACAGAGGCTTGTCTTAACCTAGTTTTGAAGTTGATCTCATAAGAATATTTGGAAAACTAAAATAATAGAGGAAATTTCACTAAGGTTGATCTTGTTTCTGTAAGCTTCAGTTCAGTACCAAATTTTAGTTTAAATAGTGGAGTCTGCATTCTACTTTTGCCTACTTCTATTAATTTAGACCCACGTCATTGACGAAAACAACCAAGCATGATATGTATGATTCCGGTAAGATTAGTTTAGTTGGACATTCTCATTCATTCATAGAACTGATACTGATTAAACTATTTAACGGTTCTGGTTTGTTGCTGAGTATACCATGCAATGTTCATGTTCGACCATAGTCTCCTTTTTATAACTCTAACATAGTAACATCAACTGTGAATTGTCAGACTGTTAGTTCTTTGTTACTTTTATTTTAGCTTCAGCTTTAAGTTTTTATGAGTTTTATCTCTTATTATCTCAGATGTGGCCCGGACTGATCTCTAAGAGCAAGGAAGGTGGGGCAGATGTGATACAAACTTATGTATTTTGGAATGGCCATGAGCCAAGCAGAGGTCAGGTATTATGCATTTTTTTTTCTTTCGGTCTGGCACACATATTAGGTTACCTTGACAATCTTGTGCTATATTATTCTGACATGTGGTTATTGCGAACCAGTACAATTTTGAAGGAAGATATGATCTTGTGAAGTTTGCAAAACTGGTGGGCTCAAATGGGCTTTATCTTCATCTCCGCATTGGCCCTTATGTTTGTGCAGAATGGAATTTTGGGTCTCCACTTGTCTCTCCTCATTTTGTTTCATGTCTTTCCTTATTTTAGGGCTTATATAAAGCAAATTCGTGCAATTTACCTAATTTCTCATGCCCTTTTCTTTAGGCAGCGATAATCCACTCTTTATCTGAAGTTCTTATGGCCGTTATCTACTGTTTGTTTACTTTTCCACTTCTGTTACTGGAATATTTTGCACTTGACTGCTCATCTGATGATTCTGGACTGTATCTTTTGCAACTTGTGAATTGTGCAGTGACAAATAAATAGTTGAGGAATTTCTGAGAAAAATTCTTAAGTAATTTGATCCATCATTTTAGGCATAAGTATATGAGCGAAAGCAAACAACATGAGAATAGTTTGTCATTAATGCAATTTCTGATTCCAACGCTCAAAATTTTCTTACCAATTACTAACATTTACCCTGATTTTCATTCTTACAGTCAGCTACACCTTTTATGTGCTTGAGCACCCATTTTTTTGACAGAACTTCATCTAGGTTCTAAAAGGACTTTCTTCTTAGCATTTTACATTCACAAAGCTTTGGCATACATCTAAGAGACTATTTGTGCAAAATTCTAAAGAGCACGCACAGTAGCAAAATCATCTGTAGATGCTGTGGTTTGAGTGAAGTTAACAAAATCCTCAGCCGTCGATGAGGAGGGAATGTAGAGTTGTAAGTAGATCAAGGAAGAGGACTATCATGGATGAAGGCAAAATTGGTAGACACGTTTGAAGTAAATGCAGTAGGAGTTGAGAACACATAATAGAAACTGCAAATAGCAGCAGGTGCAACAAGGGGGATCTACATTTGTGAGAAGTGGGTAGAGCGACCCTGAGATTTTCATAGGAAATTAATTTCTATATAGAGTAATGAATGTTTTACATCGTGCCTCAGTACTTTGAATGCCACAACTGAAAATAGAAACATAGAGAAGAATCTTCAAATCTTATCAGTTTACTCAGATAAATATGTGTTGTGTGGTATTTGTAAATGCTGAACCTGACATTGTAATACCTCCACAATAGGTCTACTTTGACGTAATTAATAAAGAACGAGGTGCATGACTAGTGATAGGTCTTTTTTCCAGTTGCTTGCAGTGGCGAGGTGAAAATATGAGCATTCACAATTAGTGTATAAAAGTTCAGTCCATTAAATATGACTGATTTCACTTATCAATCTGATTTTTGGAAGACGTAGTAGTTATTAGACACACAATTATATCATCAGATATTTGTGGTCACACAACCTGGCACGTTGACACCTCTATAAAAGGCCGTGTTAGATGTAACTGATGAAGAATGAGGTACATTTACAGCAATTAGACTTCTATTTCCTTTGCTGTAGTGGGTAAGTTGAACGTCCATATTAGTCTCTGCTAAGTCTGAGTCGCATGTTGGCATACAAACGAACACCTCATAATAGGTCATAGTGGACAGAGGTGATGAAGAACGAAGCATCTATGCTGATGGCTGTATGTGGCCTTCCTTTCCATTTGCATAGTGTTGCCGAGTAGTCAGAAGTAACAGATAAATGCATATGTTCAGTTATGATGAAAGTGGGGTAGAAAATTGCACTTTATGTCAGTAAAATTTGGAAATAAATAAGCTAGATTTATTTCATACTATGTTTTTGGCTTGCACTAATTCACTTAATATGTGGACTTTCAAATTGACATGCTAGTAAAACACATTATGTTATTAAGCAACATCACTCAGCTGCACAATTTGTCATGAGCAGATAAACTACAATAAGTGGAATTTTATTTATAAGTTTGACGATCGAGAGAAAGAAGCCACTGAGTCAAAACATGTTTTGTTACAAGATACTACTTCAATATTAGAATTCACGTATCTTGCTCTGAGGAGGGAAATGGGGTTCCTTTAAAGCTGTCAACAGATATCTGTTTTGCTGCAAATGTAATCCATATAGCTAGGCCCGGAAATCCGGCCCGGCCCGGCCCGGAAAGGCAAAACCGGGGCCCAGACCCGGGCCCGGGTACCCCGGGCCAGGTTTCGGGCTGGCCCGGATTTTTTTTATTTTTTTCAATTATTTTTTTAAATTTTTTTTTAGATTTTATTTAAATTTTAAATTATACAAAAAAGACAAGAAAAATAATAAAAAATAATAATTTTATTAATCACTTAAAATGACATAAATTACAAATAAAAAATAATAAAAACAAATTCTTTATTAATAATTAATAAATCATTTATAAATTACAAGCACAATTTATTTTGGATTTAGTCGCATCACAATAGATAAGTAAATCCCAACTAGGTTGGCACCTACTCACCTATATCACTATCATTTGTAACTATTTTCAAAATAATTCTTTATAAATTTTAAGCTAAGGCTTAACCGCCTAAGATATAAAAATTACAATTTATTCTTTATATCTATTTGCTAAAATTCTTCAAATTTATCTTTAATTCCAGCCATCTGATCGATATCTTGCGTTCGCTTCTCGTACCTCCACTAATCTTGTAAGCACATCACTACTTGTACAGTGTACAGGTCTAAGCAGGTCCTATGGTCGTCGATCAAACATCCTGCTGTGCTGAAGGCGGATTCCGAAGCTACCGTCGAAACCTGCACTGTTAGTAAGTCACGAACCATGGTGGAAAGTATAGGATATGAAACTGATCCATATACTTTCCATCATTGTAAAATATCTAAAGCATTTCCTTGATATTTAACTAAAGAAGCAGATAAATATTCATCTATTTCAGAAACCTCCAATGATGACGATCCAAGTCCAGATCCACCAATTAGTTCAGCTACCATTGCATACCTATCAAAACTTACACTTTTACCTCGGGATGAGCTCGAAGAAACCGAGGCTGTAGACTGTTGTGTAGCTACATCATGTCTAGCTGTATACTCATCATATAATGTTTGAAAATAATTTCTAACAGCTAAATGATGAGTAGTAGCAGTAAGGGTAGTTCCATCATCTAAGTCTATAATCTGATTACCATACAAGGATTGTAACAAACTTCGAAGACCAATATCCTTCAAACATGGATCAATAAGAACCCCCAAATCAAAAATATGAGGAATAGGCCTAAAATACTTATTAAATTTGCTCTCCATTTGAAAAAATTATAGGTCCAAAAGTATTATCCAAACGAAATTTACCAAATTTTTTTTGAATATTTAAAATTTGTAAAGCAGCCAAAGTAATGGTTGGATAATAACAGTCAGATAATAACATTGTAGTATCATAAAAAACTTGTAACATTTTATTTAAATTACATATAATTGTCCATTCATCTTCAGTTATTTCATAAGTGCTACCAGAACTAGAACTAGAAGCATAATAGTTTATAAAATCAGTTATAATATTTTTATATTTTATTGCCACACTTAACATTGCATAGGTGGAATTCCATCTATGGTCAACATCTTTTGGATTAGTCTGGGCTTTATATTTTTTCTTCTATAAAATTATTTCCATCTTTTAAGTCTTTGTTCAGAAGCATTATGCATGTAAGCAACTGTTCTAATCTTTTCTATCATGGGTTTAATTTTAGTAAATGCACTTTGAACAATTAAATTTAAAATATGACAGATACACCTAATATGAAAAAGATCACCATGACATGGCAATGATAAAGTTGATCTGATAAACTCAACAGCTACATTGTTATTACTTGCATTATCTAGTAAAAGAGAAAATATTCTTTCTGAAATTTCTAATTCCATAAGTTCTTCAATTATTAAATTTGCAACATTAGCATCAGTATGTCTATGATGCACGGATACGGATACGGTATAAGGATACGACACGGACACGGATACGGGATACGACAAAATCCAAAAAATAGGATACAGAGATACGGCGAGGAATTTTTTTTCAAATTATTATTATATATAGAAAATTTTATAAAATTCAACTAACAATCTAAATTATGAATCTATCACAAAATAACAAATTTGTAAACAAAAAGGAATTGGAGTACATACTCATTCTATCATAAAATAACAAGTTTATAAACAAAAAGGAATTAGAGTACATACTCTACTCATTCTATCACAAAATAACAAGTTTATAAACAAAAAATACATCAAGATGGAGTGGAAGCTAGCCCAATGACTTCTTCATTGTCTTCATCATCAGCAAACAATACAGCCTCCATAGTGGGTTCATCAAGAGACAAGGTGGCGATATCAAGAATACCGGCACCCTGAAATGAGTCGAATGCATCTCCACCAATATCCCACAGCCTCGATTCTCCTTCTTGATATTCTTGGGATGATCGAGAAAGCAAACGAAGATTGCTATGCACATACATAAGATCTTCTGCCCTTGACGGTGTCATCTTGTTCCTCTTCAAAGAGTGAATGAATGAGTATGTACTCCAATTACTTTCGCAGCAAGAGGATGAGCAGGGTTGGCCTAGAAGCTTTAAGGCCAATGCTTGAAGATTTGGAGTTGAGGATCCATAGAGTGCCCACCATGATTTTGGATCCATTAATCCTCTATCGATAAGAGAGTCTGGATCCCTAAAAGTGTCAAGAGCAGCCGAGAATCTAGCAAATTCCAAGTTAACCGTCCTCCATTCATCGGCATTAGGATAATATCTCCTCAGACACTTGGATCTTTTCGAAGAGATCTCCTCATCCTGATGGGGTGCTTGCCGATGGATATTCTCATTGAGCCATGTCTCGTGATAATATCTATTAAAATTTAACATTGAATTAGACATTATTAATAGAAATAATCACATCTAAAATAATGAATTGATAACATAATCTAAATTATTACCTTGGATTCAAAGAGTACGCCAAGCACTCAAGTGGCGTGTTGCTCTTATTCCATCTATCCTCCAAGATCTTGTGTACGACATCATAAAATGAGGAGGGGTCATTTTCTCTTTTGCTCTCATGTCCATAAATAACAGTCTTCACCTTCTCAATCATTGTATCCCACATATCATATACCAAATGAAGGCTGAGCTTGTCGGTATCGGTGAGCCAAATCATATCATATATAGGAGCAGTGAAAGCAATAATATAATCCACCCTATCCCACCACAAATCATCAAGCACTTTCTCCTTAACAAACTGTGCTTTTCCCACATCATCATCTCTGTACGAGCTCCAACGGTCGCTAAGAATCATATCTTGGAGGCTTCTCTTGATCACAGTGAACCTCTTTAGCATGATGATCCATGAAGCAAATCGAGTATCAGCAATTGAAAGAAGCTTCATCTTCGAATGCTCATTGAACATAGCCAGCCTCATTGAGTGATTCATGATGAAGTTCTTAATCATCAAAGCATCATCATATACCTCTGTAATCCAGCTGCACTCTGCATAAGCAATTGCATTAGCCTCTGTATTCTTCGCAGCACAAATATTCTTAAGGGCAAGATTGAGGGTGTGAACAACACATGGAGTCCAGAAGATATGTGGAAATTTGCCCTCCACAACTGCCCCTGCGGCCTTGCATGCCGAAGCATTATCAGTAATGATTTGGATCATATTTTGAGGCCCCACCTCTCTAATGCAAGCTTTAAGCTTCTCTGCAATGAAATATTTATTCTTCTGCTCTTTCTCGGCATTCACACAGTGCAAGAACATTGGCCCGTTATCTGAGACCGCAATGAAATTTATCAGTGACCTCCTCTGTGCATCTGCTCAGCCATCACTGCAAATAGAGACCCCCTTCTGCTTCCATGTGCCCCTGATGGGTTCCAACAACCTCTCTACGTGAGCCTTCTCACGTTGCAAAAGAGTGGTCCTCAAAGAATTATAACCCGGAGGCTTGTAACCGGTAATTGAATTGCTTGCGGCATATGTAATCATCTTGGAGAAATAAGGATTTCTTGCTAAATTAAATGATAGCCCACCAGTATAGAACATCCTTGCAATCATTGAATCCAATTCATCTCTTGCCCCTGTATTGAAGGCCTGTTCAACGGTAGTGACTCCCCTCATCCTTTTTGGCTCACTTAGACGAGAAGGCATGCTTTGACTTCCTACTACTGCACTTGACGCTGAAGAACCTGGCAGCGTCACTGTCCTAGGCATAGAAGCCCTCACCCTTGCTTCTGCTTGATTCGCATCAGTTTGCATGTCTCTCAAATTATGCGGCTTAACACATTTGCACATTTTAATTCCTTACCCACTAATCCGCATTAGATGGGCTTTGACCCTTGAGTAGGAGGATGTAAATACTTCACTGTAATAACTACACATCCACTGCTAATTCCCCCCTCCTTTACCAATCTTCTCCAACTTTGTGACATACTTCCACAAAGGAGTGTGATCATCTTGAACAAACTGTACACCACCAGAACTACCTCCTGCTTCCATTGCTATAAACAACAAGTAACAAGTACTAATTAAATATTAAACCATAACAAATTAAATATTAAACCATAACAAGTACTAATTAAATATTAAACCATTTAAAATATGAAATATGTTTTTTTAATTAAGAATTAAGTGATTAACAATTAAGTATTTACATGTTTATAATTTAGTAGTTAGCATGCAAATTACTATTTTAAGCTCTTTTTTCTAATTATACTAATTAATAAGTTATTGCTCACTGACTTTGTTTTTCTTTTTACAGATTATACTTAGAGTTAAGCAGCAATGAGCAAGGATGAATGATCAATCAAAATTTCCAACACAATTGCGAAAATAAATATCTATAATTCATTCATTAAATATGTATATTCATTTGTGTAATAATTCATTGACTAACAAAATTATTGACTAACAAATAATTCATTTGTGTAATAATTTATTGACTAACAAATAATTCATTTGTGTAATAACTCATTGTCTAACAAATAATTCATTGCCTAACAAATAATTCATTTGTATAATAATTTTTTCTCAAAAAAATATTCATATGTTAGGAAATTAAAACTGAAATTGAAATTAAAAAAAATATTCATATGTTAGGAAATTATAACTGAAATTGAAACTAAAATTGAAAAAAATAAATTACCAAATAAAGAATAGGATTGTAGATCTGTGACTTGCTCAGCAATATCACGAAACTGCATAAACAAAAAAAAAGTTAGTTTTCTCAAAAAAAACTAAGATATGAGAGACTGAGAGGGACGGAGAGAGATTGAGAGAGAAAAAGAGAATAAGAGAGATGAAGAGAACGATTGAGAGAGAGAGATTGAGAGAGAGAGAGGCTGAGAAAGAGATTAAGAAAGAGAATAAGAGAGACTGAGAGAGAGACTCGGGAGAGATCAACAGAGAGGGAGAGAGATGAAGAGAAAAGAGAGAGAAAGAATGAGATAGAGAGAGGGACTCAGATCCAGAGAGACGAAGATCGAGAGAGAGACTGACCTGTTCGTCGAGCGTCGAGCGTCGAGGTCGAGGACGAGGAGATCTTGGTCGAGCGTCGAGGTCGAGGAAGAGGAGATATTCGTCAGTTCGTTGAGCGTCGAGGTCGAGGATGAGGAGATCTTCGTCAGTTCGTCGAGCGTCGAGGTCAAGGACGAGGAGATCTTCGTCAGTTCGTCAAGCTTCGAGGTCGAGGAGATTAGGGTTTAGTTTTGGGGGATTGGGTTTGGGTCGAGGTAGAGCGACGAAGGAGCAAAGAGAGCTCAGAGTTGTGGTGGTGTCGGCTTCAGGTAAGTGAGATAGGGTTTTGTTTTGGGGGATTAGGTTTGGGTTTGGGTTTTGGGTTTAATTTTTTCATCCGTTTTTTTTCTTTGCATCACAGCCGTATCCTAACCGTGTTCATACCCTGTTTGACCGTGTCCCCCCCTCTCTTGACCATTGACCCGTGTCGGACACGGATTGACCGTGTCCGACACGTGTCGTGCGCGTGTCGGGCACGAATCCGTGTCCGATTCGTGTCGGACACAGATTCGTGGCCATTGGGGGTGAATCCGTGCTTCATAGCAGTATGTGACTCTTCTATTGTAATAAAAGAAATAACTCTTTTAAACATTTACCAATTTTTATCAATGCAGTGTGCTGTGATACATAAATATCCAGTTTGTGCTCTAGATGTCCAAATATCAGAAGTTAAAGAAAATTTACAGTTTAAATTTTTAAAATAAGAAAAATATCCTTCTGATAATATTTTAAAATATCACGTTGATAGGTTTGATGAGAAAACTTTTTAAATGCAGGATAAAAACCATCCCTAAACATATCTTCAAATTCATCATCTTCTACTAATTTAAAAGGAAGGATTTTAAGAATGATAAACCTGATTACGCATTTTTTAGCTCTGGTAACGTCATAGTTCCAACTACCGAGACCACCAGAAGAGGAGTATTGAGAAATCATAGATTGTCGGATATCATCTTGAGGAGTCTGGTCTTTGTTGTGTTTATCTAAATGGCGTTTGAGGTGGTTGGTGCCGCTCTTATGATGAGCTTGAAAAATCTTGACGCACAACGCACACTTAGCCTTCTGAGTGAGGATCCTACCATGTTCATCCTTGGTGACGTCGATCTTCTCGTAAAAATTCCACACATCGGATCTTGGCCTTTTAGGAGCTCTTGGTGCAGATTCGTCGTCACCGGATTCAGGATTAACTTCGATAGGAGTAGACCCAGTAGGACTCATTTCAGGATCGGGAGATATGTTTTGCTCTTCATAATTAGATCCGGAAGCCATTTGATGAAAGGATTAGAAAGTATAAATAATAGAGTATAAGAGTATAAGAGAGAGTATAAGAGTATAAGAGAGAAATAAATGAGTTTTGGTGTGAAGAAAATAAATAAAAACCCCCATCTATTTATAGAACCAGTCCCCTAGGCAAATGATCAAAATAACCTCACAAAATAGCCGTTTTTTGATCGTTTTTTAGGATAAAACGGTCAAACGAGTTTTTCTGGTGACCGTTGTGGCCGGGCCGGGCTAGCCCGGCTCGTGTTTTTTCTGGCAATGGTCACCAGTGGTGACCGTTGCCACCGGGCCGGGCCGGCCCGGCCTGAAATTTGGCCCGGCGCCGGCCCTGTTCCGGGCTAGGCCGGGCCCGGGTCAGGCGCCTCTGAGACAGCCTGGACCCGGGCCCGGAACCCGGTCTGGCTCGGATTTTCGGGCCGGGCCTGGGCCGGCGGGTTTTTTGGACAGGCCTACATATAGCCTTCATTTTATTCATATCTGTTCATTTTCCTTCATCTTCTCCAAATATATTTGTCTCATGCAATGGTTTTATTGGATTTCAAGACCAAAATATTTCATTTTAACGCAAGACCTGCGGAGAGCTTATAGAACTTTATGCCTTCAAATGGACTTTCATGCTTTTAGTTTTTGCCATATGGTGTTAATAGTAGATACTGGAAAACATGAGTGATCTCTTTTGTATGATAGTTTCATCCTTTTATACAGAAGACTAACTGGTGATGGAAGTTAAAGTTACTGCATGTGGTTGGTTGTTTACTCTTGTGCCTGATACTTTCTAGCCCGTGTTATTACTACGAGTGGAACTTTTTATTTAAAAAAAAATTAAGAACTCAAGTTTGATAATTTATAAGTAATCATGTACATGGCCACTCATTAACTGCTACAACTGGCAATGATTCTTTGGCGCTTGGAACAGAAGATTGCAGCTTGTTACTTTCCATTAGATTTTCTTGATTCCATTCTGAGAATAGTAATTGCATTTACTGTTTGCCATTTTATCCCTTTTTCGCTCTCATCAGCACCTCTGTTGTTCCAGGCCTTGTGGTTGCTATCAACCATGGGACAGTATCACGATTATTTTCTTTTTCTCCTTTTACAGGGGTTTCCCAGTTTGGTTGCGTGATGTTCCGGGCATAGAATTCCGGACAAATAATGCGCCATTCAAGGTATTATGATTTGCATGAAGAATTTGTTGCATTCACATCTTCAATATACACAGTAATTTCTAGTATTTGCTCGTACATTGCGATCTTTTTGTTTTTAACGAATATTTTTGTTCATATTGACTAGTGATGTTTGCTAAGCTTTTATAACTTTTAAATTGTCAATCATTTCCATTATAACATTTTCCCATCGGAAAGAGGGCTGACTGGAAAAAAACTATGGTCTAGGAAGTCCAAAAAAACCAACCTAGTTTGTAACAGCTATCTTCCTGAGTTGGGCAAATACCTGGCCAAAGAAACTGTTAGTAAGAGTAAGCCATGCCATTAAAAACTTGAATGCAGTTGGTGGTCAAGTTAACATGAATTTTAAGCAAAAAATTCCTTAATATGAAATATCCTATTTGGAAAAGTAAAGCAAATTGGGTTCTGAACCAAGAATGTTGAGAGCTGGTACTGTCACGCCCCGGTTCCAATTTTGATCATTTGGAGCGTGACTCGGCCGACAATGCAACCATACGGTCACATTCACGCCTCTAGATCATCCTGTACATAGATATATCGCTAAAAAGAACTACTACATAGAGCATGTAACTAAGATAACAAAGGAAATAGATAGGTAAAGAAATCTTTAAAAAAAAAGACAGAGTTCTCTTACATGTACACAACTATCCAAAGTAGAAAAGCGGATAATACATCATAGCATGGAGAACCACATGTGATTACAGGAAAAAGTCTAAATACACCGAAACTGAGAGAATGATAGGACAGAAAGTGATCATTGTCGTTGGGTCTGATCCTCAAGGTATGTTCGGTCCTGCTAAGAAAGAATGGTTCTCATGTCTGGAGCATGCAAACCCCAGGGAAGTCAGAAAACTCCCAGCAAGCATGTAAAATGAAGAAATTATATGCGTGTAAGTGCATGTGGCAGGTATAAAGAAAGTATGGTAACTCAATTAAAGATGATAAAAGAAATTTCTAATTATGGATATCAAACAAAGTCTACCACAAAGCACATATCTTATACCCTGTGCTAAAAGGAGTTAAAATTTAGAAACCCACAACACGAGATGAGTACGTCGAGGGAATAATCCAAACAAGAAAACCCTCGTATATACCATATATCTCAAATTATAAATCACTAAATATCAACTCCCAAAATTCTATAAACAACCAATACAAATATACATCACCAACACCTCATCCAGGACATGACGTGCATGCTAAATCTATCACAAAGCATATAAACACATTATTCTTATTTTACATGTTATTTGAATTAGAGAAGAATATTTTCATGTATATAAATTGGTTTCCCCGTAAACCGTTTCGAGAACACGGCTTCAAGCCAAGTATTGGCCCTTTGGCCCATGCATATATAACTCAGGATATCAGGAATGCACATGTGCCCATTTATATACATGTTATATTCTCCGTCTAATTCCTCTTTTATAAACCTCATGTTTTTTGTCGGTTTAATTTAAGTGATTGTGCATAAAATATTATGCACTAACCACAGAGTTACCGTGGAATGATTTCCGTAAAACTATAAAGATAACCGTGACCTAGAACATATCCAATCAAGATGGGTACATCGTCTAGTCGATGCTATAATAGTAATAGTCAAGGAAAAATCTCATATCGGGATATCGATATCGAAAGCATAGCCATGCTATGAAAACACGCTTATAAATCATATTTTTAATAGGAGTCGTCTTCATGCACAGTCTCTCCTATTGGATAATAACTAGGTGATCAAACAATAATATTCCATAAAGTCATGCATATCAACACAATATCAAACAAGATAAGTACTATATGTACAAACCGGGTTTATATCTAATCATGACATTTCATATGATCTCCATTATTAATACCAGATAAGTCATATTAATGTGTTAAATCCTGGCAAGGTTAGCAGTGCTTAGTTGGGTTCAAGACTGACTATAACAAAATTTGGGTCTGGTCAAGTTCAGACTGGTTAATTTGGACTGGACTAGTCTGAACTGGTTCGGTCGGACCTGGTCTGGTCTAGATAGGGTTCTAGTTTGGTTCAGTTCGAATGCTGGTCTGGTTCTAGTCTGGTCTAGTCTGAAGTAGGTTCTGGTCTGATCCAAACTTAGGTTCGGGTCTGGTCTGAACCGGTTCAATCGGACCTAGTCTGGTCCAGACACACAAGTAGATAGATAAGACAATAATTCATTATCATTAATATGCAAACGTAGTGCAAATTGGTTTCTAAGGAAAAACAAACGGCTCCACCAAAGATTTTCGTCCCTACCGTATTAGAGAAATCTAAGATTAAACGATGTGGCCCTAATTAGCTACCTTCACAGAGGGAGCTATACATGCAGCTATTTAAAACAATGATTGGTCCGTGTATTGTTCAAAATTGCCAACTTCCAAGTCTAATGTTTTTTTTTTTGTCCAGTACACACAACATGTACTAATTTCTAAAACGTATGATGACAGTAAACTCTATACTTTTCCAAGATAAACATTTGTATGATATACTTCTAGTTCTTCTCAGATCGCACAGCCTTCAAAATACAAAATATTAATAGAAACATAAATTTTCAATATAGGTATTAATAAATTTCTACAATGGGAAAAATAGAGGAAGACTTGAAGAGGAACTAATATATTTAATTAATAACATATTTGTTCTTGGAATAAAACAGTCATATGAACTGAAGAAAAAATTCAACAAAACAAAAACAAGACAAAATATTCCCGCAGTTTATGAAACAAATACGGTGGTCAATAAAAATGGTTAAATGATAAGAAAAATGCTTGCATGAAGGTAAAAATTTTAGAAAAGAATTTGAGGAAAGATATGCTTGCCGACTATGAAAAATAGTTCGATCATGAAAAATAAAAGAGTTGAAGGATAAGAAATGTTTGCCAATTATAAAAATATATATATATATATATATATATATATAAGGCGATAAATGAAAAGTTAAAGGAATGCTTGCCTGCGTATTAGATCCAAAAGATACCAATTTCTAAAGACGGATTGAAAGAATTCCCCCTTCCTTCTCTCTTGTTTTCTAATCGGAGATCTTCATTCCTCTCTTTTCTTTTCTTTTTCTTTCTCTCTCTCTCCCCCTCTTTTCCCGTGAGCAATATGTTCTCTCTCTCTTTTCCCGTGAGACAAAATTTTATAAGAGATGTTTTATGGAGTGATGAGTGTGAGGATAAGGTTTGTTAGGATTTTGGTAGGCTGTAAAAATTCGTGAGGTGGGTGGAGGTCATCAACAAACAAAATGTACTTGTTTAAGTCTATCCAAAAAGCATATGGATACAAGTTGGATCATTGGCAAGCTGATGATTGCTTTATCATTCTTTTGAGAAATTTTATATACCAGTACATTATCTTTATAAAGCAAATTGTAGTTAAGTTCATTTGTATAACTTACACGAATGACTTATTAATTATTATATAACTAGTCACAGCATCATTTGATAATCACAGTGGGGATAAAGACAACACATATACTTAAGGTGGGTAAGTATATTGTTTATAAAAATTAACAATAAGTGTTAACACATAATTTACTCATTATAGATTCAACAGTCAGTCTAGCATCATATTTAATGTAACTAAAACGTTGTCAATATCATAACAAGAAAATTATTTAATTAAGCATCAGTATCATACACACCTCTAATATCAGTATCATGTTTCAACAAGCATAACATTTTACACATAATAATACACATAGTTTCTCAATTATAATGATTCATATTTAGTAAATTTAGCAGGATGTAGCATTGAGTCCATACCATTTAGGTATACATGATTAGTGGTAATTAGAGATTAGTTAGTGGGTATTACAGGTACTATGATGTTTTTGAGCTAACCACTTTGGTCAAAAGCTTAAGCTACTGAGTCTGGACGAGCAATATATATCAAGTACTTCAAACACTTTTCAACACTTCATCTGAGTAAGTATTATCTAGGAGCATCCTGCATGATGAATCTTCAAAATAATGGCACCAAATTTATGCTGTCTTAATTCATGAAGTTCTCTTAAACCTGCATGAAAAGTCTTCAAAAATAATGACTCTTTTCTTTAAACTCTATTATTATAAAAGCCAGATAATTATACTCAAATACTCACAACAAATGCTAAGACATTTTCCGGCACTCTAAGGAATACCGGACTACTACTTTCCAAAATAACTAACTTTCTTGGAACTATTTACATTCTTTTTTCTTTCTTTCTTTTTGAGCAATCAATCTACCTGAATGTTTTTCTCCTCACCACAGTGATTGTAGGAGTGACATTTGACATTACCTTGCTAGCTTGAATTAGGATTAAACTCTTTATGCTTTCAGAACGTATTGACAATATGTTTACTACTTTATGCGGCAAGGTTTCCATCCTGCTGACTATATTCATTGAAGATCTGGCTTGTATATTTCCGGACAAACATGAGAGTTGCCTGTTTCCTGTTCTTGAGACCAAAGACTGATTGGTGAAAAATCTAACTAAATGTATCTCTTTTCCACATTATATGTGTTTATTTAGTTTGGTTATAATCTATCCTTACCATCATGGTCATCACATTTCCTGAAGATGCATTGTGTTTCACCTACTTGCTGATTTACTGATGAAACTAAGGAGACAAATCAGTTACTGTGACATGTGCCCTTACACTATCATTGCCTCTTCTCTTGATTCCTGATGGATCCTGATATCATGATATTTTTATTTAAGATTGATTTACTGTTCTGTTGACTCCCTTAGCGAATAATTTTTCCTTTCAAATGTCGAGGATTTCAAGTTATATGCCCAT
>BQKN01000424.1:271369-287343 GCA_022839385.1 Asparagus kiusianus | reverse complement strand
TCTATGTGAAAAAACACCAGTCTAGAGGGAAGTGGGCTTTCGTGAGTAAACCAAAAAGCTAGTTGAACCCAATTAAACAGGCTGAATGATGCCCTGAATAAACGTTCCCACAACGATCAACGACCCAGATCCTCCAACCCTAGAGCGAACTCCTCAGATCCACCCTCATCTCATTCCTACTCCCTATAAATGTTCTTCGTCATTCCTCACCCCAAACCCTAACCCTAGAAAACTCGCCTCTCCTCAAATTCTCCCCTCAAAACCCTAATCTCCCCTCCCCCGCCGGCGCCCTCCCTTGCCGGAGCTCCTCAAAACCGCCGCCAACATGTAGATTTTCGTCAAAACCCTCACCGGCAAGACCATCTCCCAACCTTCGTTGACACTTCCCCGACCTCGTCGAAGCTTCCCCAACCCTCGTCGACGCTTCTCCGACCTCGTCGAAGCTTCCCCAACCTTCGTTGACGCTTCCCCGATCTCGTATTCGATCTCCGAGCTTTCCCGACACGTAGGAAATGAGCTGCTCCCGTATCCCCTCTGTTTAGTTGCGGAAACGTACCCAAACCGCTTCCGACACGGGTATGGCTCCAAAATTGCCATGTCGGGGTATCATAGATGATCACCCACTTTCCGTAATGCCATCTATAGATCAATTGTCTGTATTTTCCATTATAGAAAGAATTTTCTATAAGTGATTAGCTTGCACCTTTCTACTAGACAAGTAGAATTGCAGCCTCACTTGAAGCACTTGTAGGACTATGGAGGTTTTTATAGAGAAAAGACTAATGTCATCTCAAGAGATTGGTCTTTTCTCCTCCCCATGTGGAGTTTCCACTAGCCATGATTCTCCACATTAACTATGCCAATAAATCCATAATAAAAATATACACATGAAACTTTGGAGTTCTCAAAAATAGGTTACAAACTTTATGAAGATTAACTGATTAAGTAGAAAATTAAATGCATCATCCTTTTTTTTTTTTGAAATCATAAAAAATTTACAATCAGTTGATCTTTTAATAACCTTTCACCAAGTTCTTTTTGCATCTTTATTTTTATTTCTGAATTTTCTGAGTCTTCAAATTTCTCGTGAGGGTTCAACTAGATGGTATTAATTGAAACTATTTGTGTTTTCCGTATCCTTGTCTATTGCAATGTGCCAATTATCTGTTCATAATGGTTGTAAGCTTTTCTTACTTTTTATTTTGTTCAACAGATTGATGCCTGTAATGGATTTTACTGTGATGGATTCAAGCCAAATTCATATAAGAAGCCTGCTCTTTGGACTGAAGATTGGAATGGATGGTATGTTAATGCTTCAGTTGTTTTTGTTAGATGTCCTGTCTGGATATAATTATATTCTACATTAGATGACGATATTAAAAAGTCCCTATCCCACAAAAGAAAATTAGACTTACATGCTGATTATGGAAAGAGATCTGCTCATTTCTCATAAGCTCAATGCATATTTTTATCATGGTAAAATCTGGTCTCATATGTTAAAACAACCTGTTATCAACAAGTTGTTTGAAGTAAAAGATGGCACTCATCTCAGTCAAGTCCTAACTACCCTAATTCTTATAGAAAAGATACAGGTACAATGATAATAAAAACCAGATAAATTACTGGAAACTAAGGAATCTATAAACTCAAATCCTAACTAAAAATAGAGAGAATTCTTCCAACGGATCCAGTTGATCTGCATCAACTCCAAGTTTATCCATTTCATCGAAAGTCAAGTTGTTAGAAGTCATTGGGTTCATATACTGCAAAGATAGTTATTACAGGTTTCTTGACCAAAACTGTTACCTTCTATTTCTTGATATTTATTTTTTCCTTGTTTAGCATCAGCTTAGTCTTACTGATTTTGGCAGTTACAAGTTTTTAACAAGAACTAGTTTATTAGATGGGATGCATACGTGAATGCTTATGCACTATAGCGGGATATATTTTCTGCGAACAGTCTGTTTAAATTTCTGCATCTTCAATCATTTTGTTGCAATTATATTTTTAAACACAAATCCTACAAAAGAAGTGTGCAGACATATCAGTTTCTATTAATTATTTCATGCATTATCTTGCCATGGAGTATAAATGCCACTTTTATACTCCTGACAATTTTCTTCTGAAAGGTATGCATCTTGGGGTGGAAGACTGCCTCATAGACCTGTTGAGGATAATGCATTCGCTGTAGCTCGTTTTTTTCAGCGCGGGGGAAGTTTTCACAATTATTACATGGTACTACAATTTCTCCTATTATAAACAATCTCCTATAATTTTAAGAATATTTGTTATATTGTTGATTATGATGTGAATGCATAGTAGATGGTTCCTTAACTAGTAATAGGTGGTTAATTTGTGTCTTTATTCACTTCTGGTTATGAAACATAATAAATAAAGTTGGCCATATAACTAATTCCATCTAAGTGTATTTTTCAAATAATTACAGTTTTTTGGAGGAACAAACTTTGGCCGAACCGCTGGGGGACCCCTCCAAACGACCAGCTACGATTATGATGCTCCAATAGATGAATATGGTATGTGACATCTCTTTACAAATGCTAGGTTTTTATTTTTCAGTTGGTATCTTGTTCGCTGAATTCTGATAGTTTTCTCAACTGTTATATTCATTTGTGGCAAGACTTTACTGGCATAGACCGGGTTTAATTTATTGAGCTAGTTACATAATCTTTGCTGTCTTCTTTAGGTCTATTAAACCAACCTAAGTGGGGCCATTTAAAGGATTTGCATACAGTTATCAAGCTTTGTGAACCTGCTCTTATAGCAGTTGATGATGCACCACTGTATGTAAAGCTGGGACCAATGCAAGAGGTTTGTTTCTAATTGGTGCCCATGGTTCTGTGTGATTAGTTGTTTTTTTGTGATATGTACTTTGAGTTCATGCATATATAGCTTTGCAGAATATTTTAGGTCTGTATACTTGAGAAAATCCATTGATCTTATGTCATACATCCAGCTGCATTGTTTTTGATATGTGATCACTTCGGCATATTTGATGGTCCTCATGTCTACTCCTCTTGCAACCTGTCTCTATGAAAGTTTCATATTTAAGGGTTTGAATAAATGATGTGCATCAAGTACCTTTAGCATAGCTGTATAAATTTTGATCGACCAAGCCATTTGCATCACTTGCAGGAGCGTATTCTTAGTAGTGTCCTCCCATTCTAACCCTTCTATATATCCTCGCGCTTCTTTTTACTGGCCTCGCCATGTGTTTGCATCCGTCGCTTATAAAATATAAGTGACCGACTCTTTATGGAAAATCTTATTATGCAATCGTAAATATGTTCATGAGTACTTGCATTTTGTTTTCTCAGAGTAAGGATTCTATTTGAACACCCCATAGAAAGGGGTGATCTATACTAGTCATGTCACACCCAGGCCCACGAGCCCGTTGGCACGATGCAAGCCTTGGGACACTGGGTGCAACATGTGAGTTAGCTAAATCCACTACCAACTGATTAGTCAATGTTGCACTTAACTCCTCTAGAGTATCACAACCACGCTACCTTAATTATGGGACGTTCTCATTAGACTTACATTATAAACCATTCAATCACTCAATCAATATCCAATGCGGGGCTAATCTTAGAGTATCACAACCACCCTACCTTAATTACGGGACGTTCTCATTGTAGCATGACAATTGGTTCGTCCCAGTATCATCGCCAAGTGATGTGGACTCTAGAGGGGATCCTACGGGCTTCTAGAGGTTGCTCACACAGTGACACAGCACTCATGCCGTAGCACTTAGTCCCGCATAGCACGTAGCGCCACATTCCAAACTAGCTAACTACTCTATTACCGTTTATCATGCCTCAGGTCCCTGAGCATGTCGGCACATAGCAAGCCATGGGACCTACTGAGACAGCGCATTATTTAGCTCAGAACACAGCAAAAATTGGCTAGTCAATGCTTCACTTGAGTTATCTTTCTATTTAAAGCCTCTCAAGTTCATTTGACTGCTCGATGTGGGACTATAACTTGGACTGGGGTGTCACAATTCACGGGTAGTCATAGGGTTGGTTTGGTAATTTCAATTATCCTATCAATATTGTACATCACCCAACTCCTATAGGGGTGATTCTGATAGGTTCACTACTGGTTTTCTCAATGCTAAAAGCTTGTTTTAAACTGTTTTCTTAATGCTAAAGTTTGTTTCAGATTGTTATCGTAGAAAATTTGATGTCTTTCTATGAATAAGATTGTTAATTGATATTCAAATATCTGAATCCTCTTTGTACCCTTGTCCATTTTAACTAAAAACGATAATAATAATTGGTATCCAAATAGAACTTAAAAGTGTATCCATAGTCAAACCACTTAACAAGTATGTTATTTACTGCACTTATAGTTGATATATATATATATATATATATATATATATAAATTTAAATATATAAGCATGTATGCAGTTAAGCCTACACCTTTTATTTGATATTGTATCAATCCTAATGTGTTCATATAAAGTTTCTAGTTGCTTTTCCAAATATAAAATTCTTATAGCATTAAATATTGGTGGATTCATAAGGGTGGGCACTGGGCTGGGTAGGCCCACAAACCCGCTCGCTCTTGAGCTCGGCTTGGCCTGGCTCGCCCTTGGGCTGGGTGGAACAATATTATGCTACGCATTGATGTAAAACTTGCTCTGATTTGCGTTAAATCTCCGTGTTTGTGATGGTTCTCTCTGTAATTATATGCAAATATACAATTTTACTTAATAAAATTATTTGTTTTAATTTTTGTAATCATGTCGTTGTTAATTTGCTATTTACATATAATTCTTAAGTGTTAAACACTATTTTAAAAAACCTATTGAAACAATTAAATATTAAAAATAACAAAAAAAATAGTTAAGTGGG
Organism: Asparagus kiusianus; assembly: GCA_022839385.1. Classification (NCBI taxonomy): domain Eukaryota; kingdom Viridiplantae; phylum Streptophyta; class Magnoliopsida; order Asparagales; family Asparagaceae; genus Asparagus; species Asparagus kiusianus. Next base: position 282,463 of record BQKN01000424.1, on the reverse strand, counting down.
CCAAATGGGTCAACCCGTGTCATGACTCATCCCGCATGTTGTCGAGCCCGTTGGGCTGAACTCTAGGCCCGGGAACAAGTGGCAAAACAATGCTTGCTAAACTCGCTGCGAGTCGTGGGTTGGCTCACCTCACCATTGAGCCCGCATGGGCCGGCCCGCAGGATGAGCCAGCATGGACCATTGCTGACCCCTATGGATTCATAGTTTGTGCAAATTCGGATAAATCTGTTATGGTTGCTGATACAATTTGCATATTGTTTGAATATAGTAGCAGATTTGGGTAACAGATAACAATCAGGACATCTGCGTACACATTTCGAACTGCTCCCTTGACACTCCCAGACATGGATTAATCTTTTTCATATAACCAGTCAATGTGGCATGATTTCTTTAGCTTTCAATTCTGATAGTCTTGTGCTCTGCTATTGTTCCAATTAGCTTATTCTTCATCCATTGTTGCTGAGATAAGGATAGGTTGCGGTTGTATCTACAGGCACACATTTATTCCAATGGCCATGTTGACACCAATTCGAGCCTGCCCATAAATATAAGTATCTGCTCTGCTTTTCTTGCTAACATCGATGAGCACAGATCAGTTGCGGTGCAAATATTCGGTGAAGTTTATACGCTACCACCCTGGTCAGTAAGCATATTGCCGGATTGTAAAAATGTGGCTTTCAATACTGCAAAGGTGATGCTAACTTTTTCAATTGAATTACATAAATGACAATTTCACAGCAGTAGGTAATATATCCGAGTAACCTGTATTTCCATAGATTTCGCATCCAGAAACGTGGCAACTTGATTAAATGACAGCTGGTTCTAGATTTGATCAATATTTTTTTATTTTCTCAAGTTATGTTGGCCTCCAGCTACATTGGGGCTTGTACTTATGGCAAACAAGTCTGATGATGAAAAGAAAAGCTTGGTTCCTTTTTGTAACTTCCTCATTTCCTAGTCAATCTAGTGGCATTTACTGAAATCATCTGAACATAGTGCAAAGCAGAAGTAGAAATGTACAAAATATCCTGAGTATCAATGGACTCAGAAAATGCTGTTCTCTAGATAGCGTTACTGAAAATGCTAATTTCTTGTAAGTGCAGGATTATATAACAATCAACACCATAACATATACTTGATAATTAATTGAGCAAAATTTCTCCATCGAAAGGGAAAAGCTTCTCACCTATTACCAACAGATTATTAAGATTTTTGCACAAGTTCAATACATGTGATTCAGTGTATCTGCAAAGTATCTGTTGCTTAAATACCATTAAAATGAATTTTCAAGCTTATCGGTGTAGATGTGACATATATGAATTTGCGTTCGAGGATTGTAAAGCCTTTACATACGCATTACTAGACCTTCAACACCCCCACCCCCCCCCCCCCACCCCAAAACAACAAAAAAACAAAATAATAATAATAATAATAATAATTAATAAAAGTAAACATAGCTTGTTAATTGATGTGTGTTTCTATTAAAGTCACTAATCTACCTTGAAGTACGGCAAGTAATTTTTTTATATATGACAATAGAGAAATTCTAGCTCTATGTCTTGTCTCTGAGTTCCTTTCTTCATATCAGGTAGGTGCTCAGACTTCAATAAAACAAGTGGAAATTGGTTCCCCTGCCTATCCATACACTGCAGGACCTGGGCACTTGTCGCCAAAGATGGGAGGATTTCATGATGTGAAGAACTGGATGATCTTCAAAGAGTCGATTGGTGCGTGGAGTGCTAATAATTTCACTTCACAGGGTATATTAGAGCATTTAAATATGACAAAGGACACCTCTGATTATTTATGGTATATGACCAGGTACATGCATGTTTAGACCTCAGATTAAATGTTGAAACCTGCTGACTTACGGTAGATGCATGATTAAGGTGTGTGTTATGATTAGCGGTGTTGTATTTTTAAATAGTTTAACTGCCATACACATACATGATAAAGGATGCCTCTGATTATTTAGCATCAAGGTTTTAAATATCGGCCGACATGTCCGACATATCGTCCGACATATCGGTTTGAGGGCTTGACCGACACGACATGGACGTTTTCAACTCGTATATCGGTTTTCAGGGCCAAATCGGAAATATCAGGGTCATATCGGGCACATCGGCCTATTTTTTAGCTTTGAAAAATCGACCGATATGGTACTTTTTTTTAAGATCTGTTTTTTGTTATCGGGTTTGAGTTTAGTGATAAATACCCAAACTCGTTTGACTCGTTCTCATGTTTAAGGGTTCCTTATGAACCCGATAGAAAGAATTCATGAACCCAAATCCATATATTATTTACTTTTTTATATGTTTAGTCTATAGAATTTATAAAGTATGCTTATATTGAATTTATGAATGCTTAGATTACATTTAGGACATGATATTATACATATGCGCACTACCCGATATGGCAATCCGATATTTAGTCAATGTCCCCCGATATATCCCCGATTTTCGCTATCCGATATGGATTTCAGCCATCCGACATGAACCCGACATCCGATATTTAAAACCTTGTTTAGCATACCAGGTACACACATGCAAACATAAAAACAACGTAACATCTAGTCAACCAAGATAAATATTTGACATGCTTAGGAGCACTCCACTCATAAAATTGGAACAGGGACTATTGATGGTAATCTACTATTTTATATTTTTACAAACACAGAGTATGTTTTTTGTTGTGAGAGTGTGTAAACCAAGCCATCTCTGCTCTTCCCGACGTAAAAATCGACATTTGCTAGATATTGTTCACACTCTATTGTTTCATAGACATGTTTTGAAAGAATTTTGGAGGATGCCATTTTGACTACATGTTACTTGATAAGTCGTACGCCTTCTTCGAAACTAGACAACAAAGTTCCATACTCAGTTTTACACCCTCATAGTTGACCTGAGTTTTCCATCTAAAGTTTTCGGTTCTGTATTCCACAGCCATAGCCCCTAGAAAACCAAACTAGATTCACATTCCTTAAATGTAACTTCTGGGTTAATTTTTCACTCAAAAGGGATATAGGTGTTATCATCCATCTTTATGTTGCTATGTTCTAGTTGCACATGTCACTTTCTTTGAATCTCAATCTGGACACATGACATGTTCCCCTTCTCCCTGTAAGGATGATTATGACTACTTGGTTATTCGTGAGGCACAGATCATCAATGGTCAGTCCGATTCTGATGTGGTGTCTGACTCAAAACCACCAGCTGACCAACATTAGAGAAAGTTCTTCAAGTTTATACACATTGTTGTGCTCTTCCTTCTGTGCTAGCACCAGCTTCTGTTCCAAGTCCTGATTAGTGGGAATATTACCGATCAATTACCTAGTAATAGTTCTACTGATGATCTCTCAATTGCTCATCGCAATGATAAAGGATATTGCAGTGGACATCTGATTTCTGACTTTGCTCTTACTCTCACTTATCATCTTCATATCAATCTTTTATCTTCTCTTTGGATTCTCAATCTGTTCCCAAAACTATGTTAGAAGCTCTATCTATTTCAGGTTGGACTGAGGCGATGCAGGATGAGATGGCAGACCTTGAGCGAACTGATATATGGGGGTTGGTTACTCTTCCTCTAGGGACGAAAACCATTGACTACAAAGTGGGTTTACACTGTAAAGTTAAACCGTGATGGATCTCTTGCTCGCTTGAAAGGCGAGACGGGTTGCTAATGGTATTTTCAGGTGTATTAGCTTGACTATCTAGATACCTTCTTTGCTGAGGAAAATATTACTTCTACGCGGGTTCTTTTCTCATTAGCTACGACATTCCACATCTTCATCAATCGGACATCAAGAATGCTTTTCTCAATGGCATCCTGAAAGACAAGATTTGCATAAAGCAACCACCAGGTTTTGTTGCTCAAACGGGTGTGAAAAGGTGTGTAGATTGAGGAAATCACTTTATGGCTTGAAACAGTCTCTAAGAGCATGGTTTAGATGTTTTACATTGGACGACCAGTAGTTTGGCCTTTGTTGAGCACAGAAAGATCACTCAGTATTTCACTCAGTATTTTAGTGGACTCACTCTGGGAAGAGGATTCTCCTTGTAGTGTATGTAGATGATATTGTGCTCACAATGAAATCTTGTGTTAGTTTGGATTAGAAAGCCTAAAGAAGTACCTAGCCTAAAGAAGTACCTACAACATCATTTCCAGATTTCCAAACAAAGGATCCTTGGATCCTTAAGATATTTCTTCGGTGTTGTGGGGGCCAAGTCCAAGAAGGACCTTCCCCTATCATGAAGGAATTATATCCTTAATATGCTTTTAGAGCCAGAGATGTTCGAGCGTAGGAGTGATAATTCTTTGATGGATGTGAAGAACTAGCTACTAGCAGATCCGAGGGAGCTTTTAACTGATGCCAGAGTAGATAAGAGATTAGTGGAAAAGTTAAACTACCAAATTAAAGGCTAGATGTCACTTTTTTTATTAGTGTAGTTAGCCATTTTTTTGGCACCAAGAAGATTCATTTGGAAGTGTTGAAAAGGATTCTCAAATATTTAAAGAAAGCTCCTAGAAGGAGGAAATTCTATTCAGATTGTGGGCATACTATAGTTATAGGTTTTTCATATGCAGATTTGACAAGATCACCTTTTGATAGGTATCTACTATTTTTATTGGAGGAAATCTTATGTCTTAGAAAAGAAAGAAACAAACTACAGTTTCCAATGTTTTAAAAAGCTTTTGTATAGCCCACCTAGGAGTACACCTAAATCTAGGCGGTACCTAGGCCACCCACCTAGTGCCTAGCATCTAGGCAGTATATAGGCTACTCACTTAGCTTTTGGGAACGCCTAGGGGAGCGTTGGCTACTCACGTAGATTGTGCCCTTAGGCATTGATCATGTTTGTTACATTGCAACCTCCACGTCTTCCAATCTCCTTCAAACTCCTCCAACCTTCAACAATGAACATCTGCTCTACCTCCTCCGACCTTCAGTAAAACCTCCTTCACCACAACTTAAATGAAGAAAGATATTCGCCTAGGTGCCGGTCTGACGCCTAAGCTTTCTACTACATTGACATTTACCATTAATTATTGTAATTAAAAAATAAAAGATATAGGAACCACCTAGATTCCACCTAGGTTCTAGGTCTCAAGTCTTAATGCATAGGCCACCTACCGCTTTCTATAACATTGGTGGTTTCTTTGTTTAGTGTAGATTCTGAGCATCGAGCAATGATAAATATAACATGTGAGTTAGTTTGGGTTAGAGATTTTTTGATAGACATCGATTTTCCTCCTAAAATATCCTGTGAGAGTATATGTTGATAGCAAGTCCGTTATTCATATTGCTAAGAAGCATGTGTTCCATGAGAAGGGCAAACATATTAAGAGTTGTAATCTAGTTTGTGAAAAGATGGCTAGAGGAATTGTTGTGGCTAAGTATGTATCTTCAGAGAATCTGCTTGTAGATATTCTCACTAAACCTCTCGGGAAGCACGTGTGACAAGCTGGACATGTCCAATGCATACGCTCCACCTTGAGGGGTAGTGTTGTGAGAGAGTTAATTAGTCTTATTGTTTAGTCCCACATTGCTTATGGGTTAATTATGTATTGACTCTCCTATCATACATATAATTGAATAGAAGAGAAAAAAAAATCATCTCCTCTTTCTTCTTTCTCTAATTACTAATTCTACGTTTTCAAGTGTATGAATGTACTTCTATGGATTTACCCTGTCATATCTATTAGTGATTACTGATATCAGTTGTTACTCAGAGTTCGCGTCTCTGATGAAGACATATCATTTTGGGAGGAAAAAGGCTTACTTCCATCGATTACTATTGACAGCATACGTGATGTGGTCCGAATTTTTGTGAATGGTCGTCTTGCAGGTATGTATTGCATGTAGCATTTGCTTCTGTAATGTTCTTTAAAGAAGCAATTTCTACATTACTAATTTGCATTTTAGCAATAACTTGCGTATATGATAATTTGTAATTTTCCTTCAATTCCCATGGTCTTGTACTGAGGTACTCCATGCATCTAATACATCATTTGGATTTGAAGGCAGTAGACATGGTAAATGGATTAAGGTCGTCCAGCCTCTTTATTTGATTCCGGGATTCAACGAATTAGCTTTATTATCTGAGACCGTGGGATTGCAGGTATATGGCTCTATTCTTGGTTGCTTGGACTTGTTATTACTATCAGTAGAAGATTAGTCTCTCTGATGTGTACCCAAGTAACTACAACTTATTCATTTATTAGGGTTTGTAACCATGGGTCCATTGCTTCAAGCAATAGTCATCGCCATCAAACCCTGTTCCAATTCTTTCAGACTAACCTTCCAAATTATGGACAAAAGCTCTTGCATGAGTCGTTTAAACCCCATCCTAAGTTCTACCTCTATCTTTTATTTGTAGTTATTCTTTTCATACTAATCGCTTGGTGACCTAAGATGCATATCCTTTTTTTCCCCGTCAACTGTTATCTGTTATGCTGTAGGATTTAGTTGTTATCTGTGTGATGTGTTCACCTGACAAGTCTATTATAATTCGTAGAATTATGGTGCTTTTTTGGAGAAAGATGGAGCTGGACTTAGGGGACAGATAAAATTGATTGGCATGAAAGGTGGGGAAATTGACCTTTCCGGCTCCCTTTGGACATATCAGGTACATCATTTCAGTATGTCCTCATATACTCACATCCAATTGATTGGAAAGTTGCTCTTTCTTTAGAGACTTTCAGTTATTTCCATTCTATATTTTAGATGTTTCTTTTGGTCTAAAGTTTCCAACCTCTCTGGGGAAGGTGTAAATAGGGTCATGAGTGAAAAATAACACTTTTTACCATTTTACCTGGAGAAAATAATTCAAAAAATAGGAAACAATGGTGTTGAATACTCAGAAAAAAATTTCTTTTAACTAGTGATTAATTTTAAAATTTATAGATAGATAATAATAAAATCTGCAAGTTAATAAGTAATGATATCTTGTAAAAAGTCTCCACTGGAGTGTGTTCACTAGAAAAGGTGACATTTTTATCATTTTCCTTTGCAAACAAAATATGGGATCATGTTGTATCTTCTTTGATATAATCGTACATTTTTAAGTTTAGCCATCATGTTGGATAAACTCCTGATCTTATCTTCATAACAGTTTCTCCAACCCCATTCAGGGCATTCGAATGGTAATAGGATATCTTTCTTTTTATTTGTAACTGCAGGTAGGAATGAAGGGGGAGTTGAAAAAAATATATGATCCAGATGCACAACAAAATGCAGATTGGACTGCTCTCCAGCTTGATAGTTTACCATCAGCATTTACATGGTATAAGGTAAAGCCATAATTATCTTTGTCTAATAAACTTCTGTATTTTCTTGATTAGTGTATTGAAATTATAAGTCGACCCTCTTAGTGATCTTTGGATATTTCAAATGCAGACTTCTTTCGATGCCCCTGAAGGCAATGATACTGTCGCTCTTGATCTGGGGAGCATGGGAAAGGGCCAGGCTTGGGTAAATGGTCATGGCATTGGAAGGTTCTGGTCATTGGTAGCCCCTAAAACTGGATGTCCCAGAAGTTGCAACTATCGTGGAGCTTATAATGAAGACAAGTGCACAACAAACTGTGGGGAGCCAACTCAAACCCGGTATCACTACCTTCCTACAATTACATATTTGATTTTTGGATTCAGTTTTTGTTGCATCGTAGCATGATTAAGTTCCTTTGGCTCTGCACATATCAATGTTGAGGCTATACTTACCCGAAAGGTTAAGCTATTGAATGATGCATCCACAATTATAGCATATGCTAATACCCAAGTCCTGATGCTTCAATGTCATGTGGGGGTCTACGTGCAATAAGATGTTTTTCATCTCTATATATCTACCTATCAAGCTGACCATTCAGTTTGATTTGCGTTTTGTAACTTCTCTTAACCATTCTGCCATTGGATTTATGAGCTTGTAATGAATATAGCAATGTTGACCATATCTGTACCATCAAAAATCCACTTCCATGGCTAAACTTTTTCAGGTACCATATTCCAAGAGAATGGTTACAGCCTTCAAACAATCTCCTTGTGCTCTTTGACGAAACTGGTGGAAACCCATTAAAGATTTCCCTGAAGGTGCACTCCACCAAAACAGTATGTGCAAAAATGTCTGAACACTATTATCCACCACTCTTTGCCTGGTCTATTCCAGATTCAGCTGGTGGAAAAGTGTCGCTCAACAAAACTTTACCAGAAATGCACTTACGCTGTGATGAGGGCAAGAAAATCTCTGCTATAACATTTGCAAGTTATGGGACTCCAAGTGGCAGTTGCCGAGGGTTCTCCATCGGAAAATGCCATGCACAAAGCTCGCTATCGGTAGCATCTAAGGTGTGTACACTATTCACCTGACCAGTTACGAGGCAAATGTTCCTGTATGGAAAATCTTGGACTAGTAATTAGACAATCAGGAGGCAACACATGTCCCAGTAAAAACTTAAAAGTCGGATGGCTATTTACCATTCATTTTAAGATTTGTGCTTGGGACACCGTGTCAAGTTATCCTACCTTGATCACTGAATGTTAGAAAATTTCCTTGCAGGCTTGTAAAGGGAGGAATAGATGCAGTATTAGTGTCTCGAACGAGACGTTTGGTGACCCATGTAAGGGAACCAGCAAGAGTTTAGCAGTACAATTAGAGTGTAGCTCGGCATCAGATACCGGACTTCTCCGTAGCTCCATGTAGCATATGCAAAGCTATAACTGCTTATGTGAAGCACCCACAATGCTGTAGAGAACAGTTGCATACACAGTAACTTGTATGTTGATGTTTTGTATAGTGGGCTGGGAAGTGGAAGCACCTTCTGTGCTTCCCAAGGTTGCAATTTACATTTAGGGGTTTTTGTCTTTTAAACCCAAAAGTTTACTCATTTTATCTTTGAACCCACGTACTTCTAGTAATACCCATACGTCCATGATACTTCATAATGTATCTTTAAGTCCAAAAGTAACAAATACGGTACATTGGCATATTTGTATTTATCTAAAAAAAGATTAAAAAAACCAACAGTGCCCTTCTCTCTCTCTCTCTCTCTCTCTCTCTCTCTCTAACAATAACCACAAGCAGATGCAGATCCTCCACCACTTCTCCCCCTCATCCTCCTCCCTCTGTCCACCTCTCACTACCCAAAAGCACGAGGGCATGAGATCTCAGATCGCTCCACCAATCAGACTTGAGGAGTCACCACTGGTGAAGAGGATGCCATTCTCAATCTGTTACACTCCAGAAATCTGTTGGATATTTTGAAAAGGTCAATATTGACACCTAGCTAATCTCATCTTTAATCTCCACTATCGCCACTAAAATTCCTAATTCCCCTCTAACTACAGCCATTTATTTGGACTCTTTCTCCTCTCACTAATATAAAACCCATTTAATAAAATCCCAATTCCCCAAGCTCTTCACGTGTTTATCTCTGCCGCTGTTCCTTCCCACGTTCCAAACTCCAATGACAAAAAATGAGAGAGAAGAGAGAGAAAATTAGAGAGGGGTTGGGGGGGAGATTGTCTTCATCATTCCTGTCACCTGGCACGCGATTGTCAGAGCAAAAGGAGCGAACAACTTTTAGCAAGGATCTCTTCGTCTAGCTATCCATATCAATCAACGTTGGTAAATTGTCACCACAGTTTGCTTTTCTTTTATATGATCAATCTTTTTCATCTGAGCAGAAGTTTTGTACTCTCGTCCGAGTACAGAGGCTAGTTGTTTCCGGGAGCTTTTACCGCTATGGGGGACCAACTGTGTCAGGGCGATAGGTGGATCCACAATCTTCTAGGGTAGTGATTACACAACTGCTTTCCGTTCAGACCTAATTTTCTTATCTCTTACTTATTTAATTCGGATTTAATTTACATGCTATAACTTTTATTTGATAATTTTTCCAACAATCTAGAAGATTGAGGGATTATAGCATTTAAGTATTAAATCCAAAATAATTATAATTTATAATTCTTCTATTACTGTTAAAAAATTTAACTGTTATTGTTTCTGTTACTGTTCATCCAAAAGAGAATTAAAAAATAAAAAAAAGTTTCTCGATGATGCATGCTAACTAAATAGAGCTACAGTAGTATTCTTCTGTGCAATTACATAGAGTTCTATAGTTGCTTATACGTTTTGATTCAAATATTTCTCAAAAAATATACAATGAGGTCTAAGTTCTTCTGCCTGTAAGAACTAATAACATCGCAATGATTTTAATAAACTTTTGTTTGAAATTTATCATCCTTGTGGTATATGTTTGGAGATTAAGTTTAGCAATCTTCTTCTGCAACTCCTCCCATATGTGAAATAAATTATATTCGTGCAACAAAATTTGGGTTAAAATTTGTTAATTTTAGTTTATTTCTTCACCCACCATATATTAATCTACAATTGTCAGTAACTCATACTATTGTGATTATGAGATATTATATAAGGTTTATGATTCCTACACAATGGGTTGAGAGTCTTAAGTTATAATGATCTCTTGACACAATTATGCACAGATGCCATCTGTACACTTTCACAATCAAGCATGGAAACCAACATCTAATTCATAGTATGCTAATGTCACTCCATCCTATCTTTTATTAACAGAATGTTTGAATTATTTTAAGTATATAATGATCTGCTACACCTTTTTTGAAACTTTCTTGTTTGTTATGGTTATCCATTTGCATTTTACTAATTATTCATAGCACATCTGCTATCCTAGTGTAGCATTATATCTGTTGCCAATATGCGTCATGTCACGATGTACTTTCATTAGTTTTAAAGTTTTGGTCACTCTTAACTACCCATGCCTACATCAGAAAGTTGACTCTAGCGGAATTCACATACTTTTTCAAGCATATGTATCTTGATGAATTTGTTAACTACATTACATGACAATTCATTAGTCTGAAATTTAATTTTTTTGGACTAAGTTTGCATCTTTTAATTCTATTTTATATGGTGAATTATATTTTAAATCTTCAAAAGTAAAGATTATCTCTTTTATTGCATTATGATGGATATTTCTATAAATGTTCATATGTCATATTAGATCACTTGCATTTGTTACATTACAAGGATTTATGCAAGAATGCAATATATATATA
>BQKN01000424.1:253831-270969 GCA_022839385.1 Asparagus kiusianus | reverse complement strand
TTATACATATGAAGTATGAAATATACTTTAAGATACGAAATTCTATTATAAGATTCTCTTGAATGTTTTGCATGTAACTATTAGTAATTTCATTCATTTATGTGCATTTGCATGCATGTGAAGATATAACTGCAGTAATTGAGTTTCACATTAGTTCCATCATTTTAATAGTGACTAGAAAGAATCAATTTTATAGTTCTTCTTTTGACTACTTATATAATGCTTTCTCTTGATATTTCAGGAAGATTAGAGTTGATATAAATATGCTCTGTCAACTAGTATGCCTAGTTATAGGAGATGTGATAAATCAATGTCCTCGAAAATCAAATCAAGAGGTATATCTTATAACTTCTTTCTATATGATGAATAAAAGTTATATTGAAATTAGTCCATCAAATAATTAAAAATTGCTATTAGGTTCCCTTATCCTTATAAGTTGTTTCAAATTAATCCCTCCTCTTGCTTCTTGTACTCTTGCCTTGAGAGACTAATTTTAAAATAACTTAATAAGAAGGGGACCTAATGTCAATTTCAACAATATGAAGGGCTAATTTTAAATAACTTAAGAACTAGAGGACTTGATAAATCCATACAACGTCTGCTAGGTAAAGTTGTGATTTTAGACTTTGTAAAGTTCGAGAATAATCTTACTGACCCTTTGACTAAGGGTTTATCCGGGAGTGTGACTCTGGATTCATCGAAGGAGATGGGGTTAAGCCTATAAGTGAGGTCACTGATAGTGATAACCCAACCTTTATTTGGAGACTTAGTCCCAATATCGGTTCAATGTGGTAGAAACAAGTTGGACTAATGACACTCGTGTGGAGCATTAACCTAGATATATTCATATACCATTATATAGCATCTGCTATTACCCCTTCTTTATGGTGACGATGCTCTTATGATATAGCTGGTTAGGCTGAGTTTTACTCTTACTATGTCTAACGCGTGTATTACGGAGGGTATGATATCTAGTTGTAGTACCCTTAGAGGACTTACCTACGTGAGAAGAACCGTGATGACCGTGGTTGGGGGGTAGGGGCTGAGCTAACCACTAGAAACTCTCATGAGTCAATTTATTATGAGCATGACCTTTAATGCTCAACCCTCTTTGCTTAATAGATGAAGACGTATTGTGTGTGTGTGTGTGTGTGTTCGTCAATACCTGGTACAATGGGCCTAATTCAAAGCCTAGTCCATTATGTCCCTTAGGTGGCGATGAACTCACTAAGGAAAGGTTCAAAGCCGAAAGCTACCTCTCCTGAATTCACGATATAAAAGATTGCCCAACCTATATTTGTTTTATGATTTATTGATTTATTTATTGATTTTGAGTTTTTAGTCAATATTGCCTTTGGGGGGGCTGTTGGATATTTTAAAAAGGTTAATATTGACAACTAACTAATCTCCTCTTTAATCTCCACTAACCCACTAAAAATTCCTAATTCCCCTCTAACTACAGCCACTTATTTGCACTCTTTCTCCTCTCACTAATATAAAACCCATTTAATAAAACCCTAAGTCCCCAAGCTCTTCATGTGTTTATCTCTACTGCTGTTCCTTCCCACGTTCCGAACTCCAAAGATAGAAAAATGAGAGAGAAGAGAGAGAAAATTAGAGAGGGGTTGGGGGAGATTGTCTTCATCATCCCTATCATCTGGCATGCGATTGTCAGAGCAAAGGGAGCGAACAGCTTTTAACAAGGATCTCTTCGTCTAGCTATCCATATCAATCAACGTTGGTAAATCATCACCACTTTTTACTTTTCTTTTATATGGGCAATCTTCTTCATCTGGGCAGAAGATTTGTACTCTCGCCCGAGTACAGAGACTGACTGTTTCCAAAGGCTTTTACCACTAGGGGGAGGGGACCGACTACGCCAGGACGATAGGCGAGTTAATCAATCTTCTAGGGCAGTGATTACACGATTGCTTTTTGTTCAAGCCTGATTTTCTTATCTCTTACTTATTTAATTCGGATTTAATTTACATGCTATAACTTTTATTTGATAATTTTTCCAACAAAATCTTCTGCCAATTTCATTTTGATTGCTTAGGAAAGCGAGTTGTATCTCAATTTGATATGAATAAATGAATGAGTGAAGCATGAGTTCTTTCTCCGTTGCCTGGAAGGTGTTTGGGATGCAACACAGGAGCACAAGTTCCTCCTCCACCATCGGGAACATGTTATGATAAAATGCGTGGTTGTTCGGGCACGATGTTCTCAGGCTTCACTATAGTTCCTTGTTGGATAGCAATATTCCTAATCTATTAGGATTCATAATCTATTTTGGTAACATGAGGTTATTAGGATTCCTAATTTGTTTTGTTTTTGGTTTTAGGATTCTTAGTCTATTTTGGTATTAGTTTTCTATATATATATATATGGAGATTAGAATCAATCATCAAAAGAGAGGAGAGTTGTACACAGATATTAGAGAGATTTTTGAGCATTGTGAAAGGGAGATATTATGAGCAAGTTGAGAGTTTTGATTAAGGGTTAGTTTGTGAGTTTTGTGAGATTGTAACCCTTTGTACTCTCCTTGATTTAGTGGAATCTTTCCATCCTCTCCCCGTGGACGTAGGCAATTTGTCGAACCACGTAAAATTAGTTATCTCGCTATTTGTATGATTTGTAATAGCTTATTTAGGTTCTCTTGACAGGTCAGTCCTAGAACTGATGAGAGGAAGAGCTGATATCTCACTTGGTTGAGATATTTTGCTTAAGGTTCTTGTTTCATTTGTGAAATAAGAATTCCTATTGCGACCTGACTCTCTTGTTGTGCTGCCGAAGTACTATTAAAATTTTCGCTGCGCGCAACAAGTGGTATCAGAGCCCAGATTTCAGATCTAGGGTTTTTTGGAATTAGGTGGAGGAAGATTCTTGTGTAAAGCTTGGTTCTTGGAGTTCTAGGCTTCGATGGAGATAGCATTAGGAGTTGCCATTGGAGATTTCGCTTTCCTCGTGTGGACAGGAGTCTATTTGGAATCCGATCTAGGATTCAATTGGGCAATTCTTAATTTCTATCAAAGTTTGATTCTTTCTCTACAACTTGGAGTTAGTTTGCAATGGGAGAAGAAGGTGAAAGCAGCAAGTCGATGGCGAGTACAGTTCAAGTTGGTTTTCAGAACACCAAAATTAGAATGGTGAAGTATGACGGTAAAATCAACTTTGGTTTGTGGATGAGCTACGTACAGGATGCACTTAATGCTTAGAACTTGGAGGAGACCATCATGGTCCATGAGAGACCATCAAAATATAAAGAGATGATATGGGAAAAGATGAATAGCAACGCTTGTGGGGTGGTCATGTCCTGTTTGGAACAAGAGCTGAAGTATGATGTGATTGGGGTGACGTTTATAATAAAGATATGGGAAATTCTTAACAACAAGCATCTTAGGAAAAGTGTTGAGAACAGATTGCATTTGCTGCGAAGATTATTCAGATTTCAGATGTTCAGAGGCACCTCGCTTACGGCTCATGTGAACAACTATACGAAGTTATTATCAGACTTGACGAATATTGTTGAGAAGATATCGGATGAGTACAATGCTATTATCTTATTGGGCTCCTTACCGAATGAGGAGTATGATACATTTGTGCTTAGTTTGTTGAACAAGAGATCTTCTATCAGCTATAGTAAAGTTACTAATACATTAGCGAATTATGATTTGAGGAGGAAGGATAAGGAGACTTCTCGCGCTAGTACTTCAGGCGAGGCCTTGTCGACGAGAGGTAGAAGCCCATATCCGAAAGGTGATAATAGAAGGAGGTCAAAGTCAAGAAGCTGCCACCAATTAGCAAAGAACCAATATGTATTCTGCAAAGAGCAGGGACATTGGAAGAGTGACTGCCCGAAGCTCAAGGAGAAGAAGAATGGCAAGAAAAAGGGCCTGAAGTCCAATGAGGTGAATATTACAAAAGACGATAATTCCGATGATTCGAGCTTTTCTCTATTGATTACTCCGAAGGTGAATCACTTGGATGCATAAGATTTGATGCTTAATTCCAACGCTACCTATCATGTGACCCCTAGGCGAGATTAGTTTGCATCTTTTGAGAAGCTCGATGGGGAGTTGTAGTCATGGAAAATGATCAGTCCTGTAGTATTTGTGGGATAGGTACTGTGCGGATCCGGATGCACGATGGAGTAGTTCGTGAATTAAAAGATGTAAGATTTGTTCCTTAACTGAAGAAGAATCTTATCTCAGTTAGAGATTTGGAGGCAAAAAGATTCAAGGTGATCTTTGCAGACGCTGTAGCAAAGGTTACTAAGGGATCTTTGGTGGTGATGAAGGGAGCCCACAGTCGAAACTTGTATTATCTAAAGGGGAGTACCGAAGTTAGCCAGGTTGCTTCAGCTATTACAAAGGCGGACATGAGCAGGCTTTGACATTATAGGTTGGGGCACACAAGAGAGAAGTCACTACATGCTTTGTGTAAATAGGGGCTATTAAAGGGATCCAAGAGTGGTAAAGTGGATTTCTATGAACACTGTGTTCTTAGCAAGAAGATGAAGGTGAAGTTCGAGACGGTCATTCATAGGACAAGGGGCATTCTGGACTACGTGCACACAGACGTTTGGGGTCCTACCAAGACTGTATCACTTGGTGGTCGATATTGGTTCGTCACGTTCGTTGATGACTATTCTAGGCGATGTTAGGTGTACACCATGGCAAAGAAGAGTGAAGTCCTAGATATATTCGTGGAGTGGAAGAAGAGATTGGAACCGCGGACTAAGAGAAAGATCAAGACGTTGCGATCCGACAACAGTGGTGAATATACATCAAACCCCTTTCTGCAGCTATGTCGAGACGAGGGCATAGAGAGATACTTCACGGTTAGTCATACACCATAGCAGAATGTGATGGCAGAGAGGCTAAATCGGTTTTTGTTGGAGAAGGTCCAATGTTTATTATCGCAGAGTAGTTTGGAGAAGATCTTTTGGGTTGATGCACTTACATATGCGAGCCACCTCATTAATAGGCTACTTTCATCTACGATTGAGAGAAAAACCCCTATGGAGAAGTGGTCGGGAGAGCTAGCACACGATTATGACCAGCTCAAGGTATTCGGTTGCCTTGCATTTTATCATGTGAGAACAGATAAATTAGAACCTCGGCTAGGAAGGCCATATTTATAGGATTCAAGCGTGGTGTCAAGGGATACAAGCTTTGGGATCCAGTTGATAGGAAGATTGTGCCGAGTAGAGACGTCACGTTTAATGAGGCTTTTGTCTTGAAGCTTCCTAGCTCTCATCAGGTGGAGAGCGACCCGACGAAGGAGATATCACAGGTGGTGGAGATCGATGCAGCTCCACAGTGTCTAGATGGTGCAGTATCCATTAGAGTACCGACTGAGGTGATGTCAGGCAAGCACGATGGTGACATGGAAGATACGGGTACTGATGTGCAGGATCAGGGACCGATGGCTCAGGTTTAGGATTTTATTACGGTTCGGAGACAGAGGAGAGACATACGAATGCCAATACGGTATGCCGACATAGTTGCGTATGCACTTTCGGTGGAGAGTATCGATGAGATGGTTCTTACTATATTCAGAGAGGCCGAGCAGAGTTCGGAGGCTGATTCGTGGCAGGTAGCTATGCAGGAGGAGATGAAGTCTCTTCACAAGAATGATATGTGGGAGCTTGTTGAGCTTCCAAAGGAGCGGAAGGTAATTGATTGCAAGTGGGTATACACAAAGAAGGAGGGCATTGAGGGCACTCCATTGAGGTTCAAAGCTTGGTTGGTTGTGAAGGGCTATGCACAGGAGGAAGGTATTGACTATAATGAGGTTTTTTTCTCCGGTGGTGAAGCACTCTTCGATTCGGATTTTGCTAGCTTTGGTGGCACAGTATGGTTTGGAGTTAGATCAGTTGGATGTGAAGACAGTATTTCTTTATGGTGATCTTGATAAAAAAAATATATATGACTCAGCCATTAGGATTCTGAGCTGTAGGAAAAGAAAAATTGGTTTGCAGATTGAATAAATCGCTATACGGTTTGAAGCAGTCTCCTCGACAATGGTATAGATGATTTGATGGTTTTATGATTGGTCATTCGTACACTCGGAGCCAGTTTGATCCTTACGTATATTTTCACAAGTTGAAAAGAGATGCGTACATCTATTTATTTTTTTTATGTCGATGACATGTTGGTTACCTTTATTTCTAGGTCTGCTATAGATGAGTTGAAGGCACAACTTTCAAAATAGTTTAAGATGAAGGATTTGGGTGAGGCGAAGCACATTTTAGGGATGGAGATCGGCAGAGACAAGAAAAAGGGTAAAATTTGTTTGACACATGTGGCTTATTTGTAGAAGGTTTTACAACGATTTCATGTTAGCATGGATACGAAGCCAGTTAGTGTACCTTTGGGAGCCCATTTAAAACTTTCAGCTAACCTCTTACTAAAGTCAGTTGAAGATCGAGAGTTGTTGTCGAAGACTCCATATGCGAGCGTGGTTGGGAGCTTGATGTACGCGATGGTATGTACGAGACCAGATTTATCACAGACGGTGAGCATGATTTCGAGATACATTCGAGGTACGCTCAATGTTGGTTTAGTTTATGAGCGGGACACTACAGGTGGGCAGTGATGTATTAGCTACGTTGATTTGGATTATGCCAGGGATATGGATAAGCGTCGGTCTACTACGGGGTATGTGTTCACTTTGACCTGTGCGCCGGTGTGTTGGAAATGTACCTTACAGTCTACGGTGGTTTTGTCTACGACGGAGATAGAGTATATGGCAGTTACGGAGGTTGTGAAGGAGGCTATTTGGTTTCGAGGACTTTTGGAGGAACTTGGTATATCGCAAAGATTCGTCACTATTCATTGTGATAGCATGAGTGCTATCTATTTGGCGAAGAATCAGGTTTTTCATGCGTGAACGAATCACATTGATGTTCGTTATCACTTCGTTCAAGATGTTCTTGAAGATGGCGATGTGGAGATTGTGAAGGTCCACACGAAGGATTATCCGACGGATATGCTCACTAAGGTGGTTCCGAGCAACGAGTTTGATCATTATCGAAACTTGTTGCACATTCGTGATTGTTGGGGCCGTTGACGGCCATTTAGATGAACTACGGGCGGCTTGATCCCTTAGAAGAGGGGGTACATAGGCAACCATATTGGTGCAGCCGAATTTGGTGAGACGACGCATTAGTGCTCATGTTGGTGTCGGCTCAGTTTTGAGAATACTTTGCCGAGGTGAAGAATTGTTGGGTAGCAGTATTCCTAATCTATTAGGATTCCTAATCTATTTTGGTAACATGAGGTTATTAGGATTCCTAATTTGTTATGTTTTTGGTTTTAGGATTCCTAGTCTGTTTTGGTATTAGTTTTCTATATATATGGAGATTAGAATCAATCATCGAAAGAGAGGAGAGTTGTACTCGGAGATTAGAGAGACTTTTGAGCATTGTGAGGTGGAGATATTATGAGCAAGTTGAGAGCTTTGGTTGAGGGTTAGTTTGTGAGTTTTGTGAGATTGTAACCTTTTGTACTCTCATTGATTTAGTGGAATCTCCCCATCCTCTCCCCGTGGATGTAGGCAATTTGCCGAACCACGTAAAATTGGTTGTCTCGCTATTTGTGTGATTTGTAATAACTTACTTAGGTTCCCTCGACAGTTCAGTCCTAGAACTGATGAGAGGAAGAGCTAATATCTCACTTGGTTGAGATATTTTGCTTAATGTTCTTGTTTCCTTTGTGAAACAGGAATTCCTATTGCGATTTGAATCTCTTGTTATGCTGCCGAAGTGCTGCCGAAATTTTCGCTGCGCGCAACATTCCTTCTGTTGTTCGTTTTGCTGCTCACTGCACTGCCAATGTAAATTGATGGTTAATGATGATCATTTGTTGTTGTTTGTTTAGCAGTGTTTTTGCAGAGGTAAGCTTCGATAGTATCACAAGTTGATGCAAGGGTATTGCAATCTACTCATGTCATGCTCTACACTTAAGTTGTTGAATTTAGAGCTTCACTCACTAGTAGAAAATGACATTTTACCTACGGACTAATAGCGACAGAAATTTTCGTCGCTATAACCCTGGTTATAGCGACGGACATGTCCGACGGACTGGCTGTACCCATAGTTAAATTGCTATGCTTACAGATTAAATGGCTCTACTAAGAATTCAAGTCGCTATACTTTCAGTTTTTTAGAGGTAGTAGGGATCGGAGGGAGGTGGTGGGGCTGTCGAAGGGTGGTGGTGTATTCTCGCATACGTTCTGATGTGATTGGTGGAAGATGGGAGTAAAGATTATCCAGACTCCTTCAAAAAAATATTCTTAAAAATAAAAGGAATGTTCTTTTTTTATATAAAAGAGTTTTCTCGTATTTCTTTTAATAATAGATATGTTGGCATGCCGGTCCAAATGGATGAAACTCTTCTGTGCCTCTGTAAAGGATAGATTGAAAACCTTATCAAAGATAATCTATACTACTTATAAAAGATAATACTCATGTCAAAACTTTTGATTTCCTTTTTTACCCCCTCAATTTTTTATAACTCAAAATTATACCATTAATTATAAAACTAATGATCCATAACCTCTCATTAACTATGCACCTTTTCATTTTCTCAAATTATTTGGTTATTTACTAGAATATATTAATAATTTATAATGATAACAAAATTCATGAAGATATGATAATTTATTATAAAGAATTATTAATTATATAAAATAGTAAAATCCATTCATTTAATAAATTATTGCACATATTATAATTATTAATAATAGTATAAATATGGGTTATTTATTTATGTTGTAAAGAATATTACCTTGTTCGATAATTAATATCATCTTAGCAATAAAATTTTGGATTTTAAAAGTTAAAAATACTTTTATTTTAGAAAATTAATTTATATAAAAAATTTTGGATCCTTAAAATTTATGAGACATATACTTTTCTCTTCTTTTCTTCAAAATATTTGGCCACTCGCTAGAATATTCTAATAATTTATAATGATAACAAATTAATAAATATATTATAATTTAATATAAATTAATTATTAATTGTAATTAAATAGTAAAATTATTTATTTAATAAAATATTGTACATAATATAATTATTAATATTAGTATAAATATGATTTTTTATATTATAATGATTATTACCCTTTACGATATTATAATATCGTCTTAGACATAAAAATTGGACAACATAGTGAAATAAAATATTGGATCTTTGAAATTTATGAGTCATGCACTTTTTGTTGGAAAGTAAATGTCTCATATATTTTAAGGATCAAATACTTTTATATAAATTATTTATTCTAAATAATATTATTTTTAATTTATACCATCCAATTTTTTATTATTAAGATGATATTAATTATTGAACAATATAGTATTCTTTATAACATAATATCATATAATATTAAAAACTATTTCTATTATTTAATAGATATTGTAATAAAATATGTACATGACATAAATATTTAATAATTTAAATGGTTTAATTATATCAATAGTGTTATTTAAACTAATGATTACATTATTATTTAATAATTATACTCCTAAATAATTGTTTAATAGTATAATAATAAAAAAATTAAATAACTATTAAATGTATGTTAATAATAGTATAAGTACTAATATTAGTATAAGTTAAAAAATTTAATCATAGTGCAATAAAATAATTTTTAATGGTTGTATATAAGTTATTAAATAATGTAATATTAAATACAACAACATGTCCACCTTGCTCCAATTTGAAATATTAAATAATGTAATATTAAACCTAACAAGTGAATGGCAAACTTTGATAGATAAGTGAACTCTTCTTCATATTCAGCTACCGTCTTGTCACCTTGCTCCAATTTTCGAAACTCCTGTTCTTTTTGTTTGCGAACAGTTGAAGGAAAATACTTTTCATAAAATATCTTTTTAAACTCTTCCCATGATAACTTGTATGCTTTCTCACCCAATGTCCTGACTTGCATTTGCCACCACCCGTAAGCGCGATCTTTTAACATGTATACTGCATAATCAACCTTCTCCTCTTCAGGGCATTTCATGTATGTGAAAACCTTCTCCATTTCTGTGATCCAATGCTCAGCAATCATAGGATCGGTTGTTCCCTCAAAACTGGGTGGAGATAGTTTCTTGAATTCTCCCATGCCACTTCTTAATTTTGGGTGCTCCTCGTTTTGACCATTCGTCTGATTACGATCAATTTGATCTTGTTGTCTGGTGACTACAGTTGTCACTGCTTGCAGCAGATCCATCAACGCATTGTTATCTATTGGGTTCCCGGAAGTGGATGCACGAGAAATTCTAGATCTCATCATTTCACCTATTGTCTGATTTAGATCCCTATCTCCGTTAGGAGGGGTTTGCTCATTACCTGAAGTCATAGCTTCCTATAAATAATAAAATATTTTAGCCAACTATTATACAAGGAAAATTCCTAAGTCAGTCACATATATGCAATTTAAATAATTAGGAACTCAATCATTACTCAACATAATAACACCAATCAGTATTTGCAGACCAAAAGTATATTATTAATATTTAACTTTTTAGTTCATACACATATCTGAGTATATGGGTTCATATATACATAATTTCTACAAAAATATCCTACATAAACCAAAAGAGTAACTACGAGAACCCATATACTGATGTTACAAAATTGCCCTAACAATTATGCTCTATTTTCCTGAGGAAGAGGAGCTGCTGGAACTAGACTTCTCCTCAGTTGGTTCAGTCTCCTCTGAGTCTTGGCTATCAACAGAATCAGACATTGGATCTGGATCTATACCGCTAGTCCCCCATCCTTCAAGGTCAAGGTCTGGACCAATGCCTAGGCTACTCGACTCACCCACAGAGGGGGCAAGTCTCTGGTCATCACTAGGAATCTGGGCTACAAGGGACTCCCTGTCGGAGGGATCGGACGAAATCGTAATGATGGAAGGCGATGACTCAACTGGAACCACTTCTACCACGGAATCTTCATTCTCAGCATGATCAAGCTCAGACTCAGATGAATCTATCATAACAACCTCTATAGGTTCAACCTCCGGTGAGGCCGGCGTCATGTGATTAGTCATTATCACGTTCGGATCAGTTTCATCGGAAGTGTATCCCCAGTCTCTCAGGCTGGGCTCCCAAGAACTATCTACAGAGATCATAGGGCTGGACATGGTAGATGACGAACTAGAAGATGAATTGGTTCCCGCCATCCTACAAAAAGGGAACCATCCATCAGCTCACTGAAGAAAAAGGACAAGGTGAAATAAAATAAACATCTAAGCACTCCTTAACAACCCTAAAAGGTTTTACTAAAAATATTTATATGCATACATGTATATACATATGTATACAGATATATATATCACATAATTGATCCATACGCTAACACTCATCTAGCGTATATACTATATGATAGCGTATCCTACAAGGTTTCTAACGTCGAAACCTAAGCTCTGGTACCACCTTACTGTCACGCCTCGAAATCTACAGCGAAAATTCATAAAATGCGGGGTACGCGACAGCAGCGACCCGTGCACGAGACAAGTCTTATGCACGAGTCAAGCCTGACAATTCATATCACATAGTTTATTCCAAAATATTTATAAACCTGCTAATGGTAGAAATCAGAGCAACTATATATATATGATCGGTACTTACAGCCCACAAGCTCACCGTTATAAACATTTTTACAAAACAAGACAAATTGTGCTGAAGATAACATCAAAAAGAAGAGGCTCTCCATATCACGTCTCTCAGCCAAAAGCTCAAACCAAAAGTAGGCTAATAAGAAGCTACGCCGGATCTGAAAAAATATTTAAAAAAACAACGGGGTGAGCTAGCGCTCAGTGAGAACATTTCCCACTAGAGTTCCTAGATAACTAACAAAATAGTAATAAGAATAGTTCTCAGAATTTAACAAATTTCAAGTTTTGCATGAGAAATTCACAGATAGCAGAATACAACAATTATATTTTCTTTCTCATGTGCAACTGAATAAACTGTGAAATTTCTTGAAATCAAACTCTTTTTGAATCAAGGTAAACATTAAGACGAAAAAGAACTACTAATTCGTATAAAATCAGAAAATTGATGTTTTCTTAATTTTCACAGTCAATTATCAGAATCTTATTTCTCGATGAGTATTTCATGAATGTAAAAGTCCCCCATAGGTCACACTAAGGCTACGAATTTTAGCCCAGTAGCAAGGGAATGCGTAACCGCATCAGATAACAGATAATTCCCGGGAACCGAATGCACCTAACACTGCCATAGGCTACTGGCCAAATACAGAGGGGCCAGAACAGATTTCAGAAGGGCCAATACAGAAGGCCAAGGCCAATACAGAAGGGCCAAATAAAGGTGCATTCACCATATGGCAGGCAGAACTAATCCATAGTGGACTATTTGAGGGTTTGAAAACATCAATCTCACATGTCAAATGAGAAATACTTTTCATATCAGAATTTGCAGATATTTCAGATGAAATTGACAAGGTAAAACTGCTCATTTCTGTTAAAACAGTTTACAGATATTTACTTTTCTTTTTATCAGATACTAAACCACGGAAAATCTTTGAATCCGTTAAATTATTGAAATACGTTCCAATATTTCATCAAAAACTTTCAGATATAACAAACTCTACAATTTTTTGAAATTTGCACGAGAGCCAAAGTTATTTTTCATATTTTACATAAAGATCAAATTAGCTTTTGATATATGGTACGAAGCTAACATCGTATTATAGGATAGACCACAACAGAAATAGGTCAAATCTTTATATACATAAAAAGACATATTATTTATTTATTTATTTTTATCACAAGATAAATCAAATATAAACTCATGCAATTTCATATTATAAAATACTAGTGAGAAATGAACTCACCTCTAGTGGTCACGACTTTCTCAAAATATTAGTCCCCCGAATATCAATCAGAACCTATAATGTAAGATATATGACTAATTATTAATTCAGAACAAACATATATTATAGGTAAATCAATTCATAATCTAGAGTCTAATAAATTCAAGCATAATCAATCATAATTAAACTCTTCAGTACATATGAGCTTATTGCTAACCTTAGCAATTTATCAAAATTTTATAACTCTCATATACTAGCTTTTGGACTTTCTAGTAACTTATAATAATGCAGGGGCCTAATAAATATTTTCCAGTCCTTTTTCAACTATAACTCACATTATTAAGATCTGTTTCAAAAATTTTCATGGTTCAGGGGGCTTAAGGGAGTTTTTCCTTAGTCATAACTGAATTAAATGAGCTAGAGGGGCTTTTGTGAAATTTATGTAAACCAAGGGTGAACTAAAAATTTTCCTCTCCCTTTTTTATCTACCTGCTCATCTTCTCTGTCTCTTCTTCTTTGTTTCTTTTTCTTTTCTTTTCTTTTTTTTTCCATTCCTTTTTCTCCTCATCTGTTCTTCTTTCTTCTTTTTTTCTTCGGTTTTCTTCTCCTCTCCTCTCACCTCTCTCCCTCTCTCTTCCATCTCTCTCTCTCTCTCTCTCCCTCTCTTTCTCTCCGCCATGGAAGTGGGACGGCGACGAGGAAACCGCTGGGGGCTAGGGATGGCCGGGGGTCAGATCTTGTTGAAACTAGGGTTAGTTATTTTCTTTTCTTTTTTTTCTAATTTGTTTCATGCATCCTACACATAAGAACATTTCTCTTTGCAAACCCTAGCTTCTTTTATTTCATATTCATAACAAATTAACTTCCTTATTCATTTTATTTTGGTCTGATTTTACTAAGATTTCTATAACAATTTTCTTCTAAATCAAGAAATTAACATAGAAAAGGGTTTATACCTTTGGATTAGATGAAATCCTCTGTTTCCTTCTTCACTGCCTCCTTCCTGTTCTTCTTCTTCTTCTTCTTCTTTTCTTTTCACAATTTTAATTTGGGTTCTCAGAGGGTTGGGTTGAAGAAGGTTCTCTGAGTTGTTGTTTTTTTTTCTGTGATTTTTCTCTGTTTTTCCCTGTTTTTATTCTCCCGTTAAGGAGGTTCCGTCCAAATCTTCAAATGGTTTCAAGCCACAAAGCTATTAACGTGGCAGCTACAGTTAGGGTGAAATCCCAAAATTACCCCTAATTAGTTCTTTAATCTGTCATAAAAATTATAAATCAAGTTTTTAAGGCACTAATATTTGGGTTATTACAATTATACATGGAAAGATATTCTCAAAAAAATTTATAAAAATAGGTTTTTGGCAAATGCAAGTTTTAGATGAAAATCGATGGAAAACTGTTCTCATCCTACCTCTCTTTCTATACTAGACGAAGGCCACCATGTTACACTTACTTTTAACGAGAAAATCTAAAGTTCTAAGAATATTATCTTCATGATTGTTGAGAATTTCTCATATTACTACCCCACAATAATAATCCTTTTTTCAAAAAATTTTGAAGATCACTGGAAACAACTAGAAATGTTTTTTACGATACTTTAATGAAATATTAAATTCAAATACACATTTTTGAACATTTTCTAAGAAAAATATGTCTCATCAAGCTTCAATCTCACAAGCTAAAGGAAAATTTCATCGCTCAAATTCTCAAGAGAAAAAGTAAATCAGAGTTTATAAGACTCGTCTAGTCCATCTTCTAAAAGAAAAAGATGAGAAATATATTAAACAAAAATAATCAGCTATAAGAGAGATTTATAGATCTTTCATATGTGATTAATTATCTCAATCCTTATCCCGTTGCATTAACATTGTTTTAAATTCTTAGAATACCCGAATACATTCAACAAAATATCTATAGAGAGCGTCTAAACATAGATCAATTATAGTCCAAACTATATATTCTAAGGCAAAAGTTGAAGAGGATAATATTGTTTACCTTCTAAACGATCACATAGCATTTACACTTCTTACAAAATGTAATTCTCCTAGATTTGTAGTAAATCTTCATGAAATTCCTCTTTATATACCTCACATAGAAGCAAGATTTTCTGTGAATTGAGAATTACAAGAGATCCCTCAATTATTCTACAATCCAATGCAGTTTAAGGGTTTGCCACCCATCGTCAAAATAGCCATCTTCCTTTCTCCACTTATTGCGCACTTTTAATTCAACATTACGGTTACGGTTACGTTACATGAAAAGAAATGGTTTTGAATATTTTCCAAGCTTATAGATTTGGGAAACTTCTATAGTCTCCGAGCTCCCTACTCATAATCGGTTTCATGACAGATGGACTCGAATTATCTGTACTAATATTAATATGAGAGAAATTTTTCAAATAGCCAAAGCAATCATTGAACGATGGATGACCAGGAAAGCAATCAAACAGGCCCTAGCATTTATTAGTACGAAAATCATGGCCTTTTGATAGGATAATTCTAAAAAGATAAAATACATGTTCTCCTTTTTAAATTGCACATAATAATCTCGTAAAAAATTTGAAAAGAAATTGAAAAAAAAGAATGTCGACCAACCCGCGACCTAAATAGTTGTGGGTTGGGTTAGACCTGGTCTGACCCTGCGGAGGCTCAGACCTGGCCTGATCCTACGGAGGCAGTCTGAATTGGTCTGGTCTAAAACCGAGTGGGCCGGTTCATGGGTCAGGCCCGACCCACGCCCACCACTAGTCTCTCTCCACTCCTTTTTGGATAGCAGAGAGAATCCGAGAATCTGACTTCTTCTCACCCTCTCTATCCTCTCTCTCAGCCTTTCTCTACTCATCCATTCCTCCACCTTCTATGTGCCGGTTCGCCCTTAACTCGTCCGCCTTGACCCTAACACCCCAACATCAACGAAATTATCGATTTTCTCGGAATAAAACCGTTCATGCAATAGTCTAACATATTTATTCACCAAGGTGTTACCTACTATGATGCAGCAAATCCGTTTACGTCTTTCACCAAGGCGTTATCTACTACAAGATTTGAGAAGTTGGTACACAATATTAGAATTTGAGGGAATGTACTCTTTTTTATTACAACTATTATATCGGGTAAGAAATTTGTGTTGGAAAAATTACCAGCTTTATCTTGTGGCTTGTACTATACAAATATTAATACAACTAAAACAAGTGTTGTAGTAAACCACAAGTATAATGCCCCTAATACTTCTAGGCATTTCAAATCAATTAAGATGTGAAAAATAATTAAGAACTCAAATGGGAACCCATTGAAAAACCAGAAGATTAATTTCAATCTAATGAATTCTCATGTGTTGTTTGAGAATCTCAAAGTAAACTGATTATTAGACTATCACCAACTGAAGTGGACTGAATCTCCCTCATTTATAGAACTTATTCAAATATGTATACTTATTCATCCACCATGTGGACCATTTAGATACTTTATGGTGCTTAGAATCAATGACTGCCGATTGTCAAAACAATTTTCCCAACATTATGGGGAGAGATTACTCAGATAAAGCACAATCATTGGGGTAAAGCAAGCACACTTTGATGTGAACAATGATCCTTTCTCGGAAAGATAATGAAGAAACTGCAATGGGTGGGTAAGGATCAAGCCTCGCATCCCAAGAGCCATATGAAGACTAGCCTGCCCTTCCAATTGGGGTTATAACGTGTTCGGTATCCGCAACACCAGCCGGTAAGCTTGGTTCCTCATACCCATCGGAAAAGCAGCTTGTCATAGCTGCTCAAACTCAAACCTCCGATCAGTAAATGGGAGTTCTAACCGGATCTAGCCCCCAATTCCGAACAAAAGCTTTGATTGGACCGAGGTTCGAGGTTCGTGCAGGGAGGTAATAGGAACTAATAACAATGGTTCGAGCTTGAGCTCACTGGCCGCCCTAATATATCTTGCTAGTAACACACTACTTGATATTATCTAGCAACACACTAGGTATAGTATTGGCTATAAATTTATTCGAGAGACATGAGGTGTAGCTTCCGAGAAAGAAACTCCTACACGAGGTTGATTGGAGATAGAAAAATATACATTTTAAATAACTTTCTTTTTTGTTTAACAGATTCGTTCATGCGATAGTCTAACATATTTATTCACCAAGGTGTTACCTACTACGATATTTGAGTAGTTAATACAACAAATCCATTAAGGCGGTAGTCTAATATATTTATTCACCAAGGCGTTACAGAGGTTAGTACACAATATTAGAATGTGTTAGTTGAGAGGATGTACTCTTTTTCTTTCACT